>QEPC01014780.1:1004276-1020953 GCA_003113815.1 Sphenodon punctatus | reverse complement strand
GAGGGTAACCCCCTTCCCCAAGGGGCTGCACCCCTCCCTCACACCGAAAGGGCCAGCCCCTCCCCCCTAACCCAGTCCCTTCATCCCTTACCCATACAATACAAACAAGCCATCCCCCAACACCACCCTCTCACCCTAAAACAACTATACCCCTTACCCGCTGATAGTACCCTCCCGACCCTCCTGGTACCACTAAGGGCCACGCCTAAGGACCTTTTGACAGTGGCCCTTAGGCGCGGCCCTTAGTGGGCTTTTAGGTTTCCCAGGTCTTTCGAGTGGCGACCTCCGGAAGGGCATTCTTGGTGGCTGCTCCCTGGCTGTGGAACTCCCTCCTATTGTAGATCTGCCTTTCCACGGATCTCCCCTCTTTACGTAAATCCTATAAGACCTGGCTTTGTGTTTGTTTGTTTTTTTAGGGTTGGTGGGGTTTTAGTCTGGCCCTATGATTGTTCATTTTAATGAATTTTAATTATTTCGATGTTATATTGTTTTATTACTTTGTACTTTGTACTTTTATTTGTTGTACACGGCCCTGAGCTGCCACATGGCAGGAGGGAGTGGGTTAGAAGTACTAAAAATAAAATAAATAAATAAAAATAATTTTTTTAAAAAAATTAGGGCCCGGTTTAAAAAAAAACCCAAACAAACCACAGAACTAGAAATGGAGGAAACAGCCTGGCAGCAGCGGGGAGGCAGCATGATGCAGGAGGAAGCCACACTCCCTCTCTATTTTGTACCCACTCCTCAGTGGCACATGCGGCAGCCAGAACAAGCAGTAGGAGGGCCCCATAGTCTCCAGAGACCCACCTAATTCCCTCCTGAGAATCAGTATTTTATGGACCACGTTCTGTTGGTGTGATTATGCAGGTTTTCATGCCCCACAGGGCAGTGGTGACTGGTGAACATTTGGGTTGGTGGGCAGATAGCGGGGCCCCTGGCAGGGCCACCCAAACTTAACATTGCTATTCAAGTGATTAAAAGACTACACTGAATACTTAATTTATATAGCCCCCTCCTCCTGCCCAGCAACACTCAGAACACTTCACAAAAACAATGCAGTAAAATAAAAAAACAAATGAAGATGCAAAGCTGTAGGCCTGGAGCATTAAGCAAGCAGAAACATTTACACTTCCTAATGGGCCATACCAATGGTCCATCCAGCCCAGCTGTCTGTCTCTGGGAACAGCCACCTTTTCACCTCACTCTGGAATAGAAACCAAACCATGCACTTGTACCCCCAAAACCATTTTAACCAACTTCAAAAGAGGAAACAAAGCCAACAAAAATCAAAGAGCTGCAGCAAGAGGGCCCCCTAGGCTGGGGATTGAAGCTCAAACCATGTACTTGTCCCCCAAAACCATTTTTATAAAATTCAAAAGGGGAAACAAAGCCAACAGAAATCAAACCCCTTCAGCAACAGCCCCTCCACCCCCAGACAGCACCTCAAATAATTTTTAACCAGTGGCAGCTGGTGGACGTTTAGGCTGGCAGTCTGAGATTCCAGAACTACAGACCATGAAAAATAGAGAGTAAAATGCAAAACTCTGTGAGCAAATCAAAAAGGGGGGAAAACCACCTCTCTCACACACATACACAAGAACGTATGCATTTCCATATATATTCTCTCACACAGGTCTTCATGCATGTGGACATACACAGATCGAGATTCCATACACAGTTTCTCTCTCACACACACACACACACCACACCACACCGAGAGATCCATACAGCCAGTTACACAAACACACACAGTCTTCAATGCATAGCTCCACATATGCACAGATCCACACACACACACGCAATTACGCATAGTTCCAACCACACAACCATTCTAGCATGCAGATTCCCCACCCAGCCGATACACATACAGATCTCCATACACACACAGCTTCCCACCGAGTTCCATACAGACACTCAAACAGGTCCAACACACACACACATACACCCTCACTTGCAAACCCTCCCCCCCCCAACTCTTGTACATGTGCCCCTGTCATTAAAAATATGCAATATGTGACCAAAAAACCCCCACCAAATACCTGATTTATGTAAAAACTTCACATTACACTTGGGTATATTGGAAAAACTGTTGTATCACGTCTTACTAACACAACGTATGACATCATGTAACCAAAACTAAATAGTTCAGTATATATTTTACATACCCTCTCTTTACCCCCGCACCCCGGAAGAAGACGAGCACATAGTTGTGGGGTTTAAAGGCCGCACTCTTTACTGACAAAGCTAAAAGTCGGGGAGGGGGGCATACTCCCTCCTGGGTCCAGCCTAAACTATGCTTTTAAAGAAATAACTAAAAACATGAACTTGTGCGGCCTCGGTACCACAAACTTGCTTCTGCGCTAGGTCACTCTCACTCCAGCCGCCTGGCTGGTCGGGGAGGTCCAGAACCTCTCATGGATGAAGTAGGAGGGAGGCGGTGGTCACAAAAAGAGGACCGCCCCTGTCCTCCATTGTATAGCTCACCCCTCCCTCCTGGGCCTGGGTTGGAAGATGGCCACCCAGCTTCACCCATGGCCCCATCTCTTAAGAAGATGACTTAACACACAGCTAACTCTATTGAACTGTTGATTAACACCCTGGACCCCTGTGAGTGTGACAATGAAATAACATCTATGCACATTCGACCTCTCCCTTCGAGGCCAATTGTAATTGACATGAACTGTGAGGAAGGCAAAAAACTGCCAGGCCCTTGTGCCAATCAGTTCCTGACAGCAAAAATTTCTTCCCGGCCCCAGGTAAAAGGCAGCCAGTTTTCTAAACCCACAGTGTCATGAGGGAGGATGGGTGGGTGTTTCCTCTTGCTGGTCCTCTTCAACGCGACTGGTTCGATCCAGCCACACTCTCAAAATGGCACCCGCCAAGTCCCGCCTCACGAGACTTGGCTCTGCGCCAGCAGCCACTGCAGTATCCCAGTTAGCCCCTCACCGCCTTCCTCCAATGGGGGCAGGGCAAATCCCGCTCCCCTGGATGCTGCCCCCTCCTAGTTTAAGGGGCAGCAAGGAACGGGACTACATTTGGAGTCACCCTTTGTAATGACTTTTTCCATGTTTATTCTCCATCTTGCTATTCTTTTTTGCCTATGAAAAAATAAGACCCTCTCTGTGAAGAATGCAAGATATTGTGAAGAATAGGAGATCTTTCCTTTTACCCCGACAGGGAATACAATCATTTTAGAACTTGGGGGCAAGAAGGATGGACTTCTGCAGGAGAGAAGACAAGTTCCTTCTACTAAAATGTGTATCTTGCTCTTGCAGTCAGACAATTATGTTACAAAAAGGTAAAACTGTTGCTCCTATCCAGCTGCAGGAAACTTCCTTATCAGACACAATCCAAACCCACAGGCTGAACTTACAAGCGATCCCTAAACCATCTCCCTGTTTTAACAAGAGATACAACCCTGGAGGGGGTTGTACTTTACGCACGCCAAGTCCCTTCAAAAATCTGTAAGAGTTATATATAGCCTGTTAGAGGCATGTTTTTACATTCAAATAACATTTCAACAATGAAAACAAGTAAACAGTAATACTGTTATCAGCATCTAGCTCTCACTCAGGCCTCTTTTACACAAGTGGTCAGGGAAGTGCATTCTTCAACACACTGCTGGGAAAAGATGTGTGGGGTGCATTTACATGCACCGGAAGTGGCCACCCACCATAGGAATCAGCGGCTCGTGCAGCCTCTTTAAAGATGGATTCTGGAAACCTCGATATTGGGGTTTCCAGAATACGTGTTCAAAGAGTCTGCGCGAGGTCGCCGATTCCTATGGTAGGCGGCCACTTTCGGTGTGTGTAAATGCATCCCATGCAGCTTTTCCCAGCAGCACATTGAAGAACACGCTTCCCTGGCCACTCAGGTAAAAGAGGTCGCAATCACCTCTGCTTATCAGTTCAAATGACTTCTGAAGCCCGGCAAGCCTTCTGCCCATAATGAAGCCCCACCTAGTGACTTCAACTAGCAAGACTGAACAAACTCAGAGCCACATGATTTGCTCAGCTCATGGAAAATCCCATAAGTATAACTACTCATCCACAGATGTATAGCGCTGCACACACAGCTTGAATCTCCTTAAAGTAATAGGCAAAATTGAGCTATACGAGTTACATAGGCATGCAAGTTTTGCCCTTTAAAACAGGAGGAGCAAATAAAGCCACAAAGTCTAGAGAAAAATCAAAGGAACTAACACAAACAGCATCTAAATCTGCATTTTTAAAAATTCATTTGAATGTCCAAGTACATTATCTCACAGCAGTCCGCCACTAGACCTGACTTAATAAACAGCAAGAAAAGGCTTTTAAACTTGTTCCACAAAACCATTTTTGGAACCACCAGGGTTCCCTCTCTAGCATGAAAGATACCGGTAGAACTCAAAGTAATGTTTGCCCTTCATGAGGAACCATACACCTTAGTGGCAAGAAAGATCTTACAGTTATCAAGTCTCAGAAAACAGCCTTGCAGTCTCCTTTAAAAATCACTGATCCGAACTGGACTCTCCTGCTGCTCAGATTCAAGAAAAAAAAAATCGCATTTTAAAAATACTAGCTTTGTGAGTACGATTTGAACACCCTCCCTACATCGATTTGTGAGTGGCAAAAGAGTATGACACTAATGCCAACATCCTCCTCTCTCTGCTCCAGTCCCCTCGCAAACACCCACCAACCCATTAACTCACCTATGAAACTGCTGCAGCAAAGAGTTCTCTAGATCTTTTCAGGAAAGTTCTCCAGATCTTTTCAGGGGAGATTCCCCATGGGAAAGCCAGTCAGTCAGCCAGCCAAAGGATGACTCTGGGCTCTCCTCTACAAATGGCCACCTGGAGCAAGCTCCATATGCACAAAGCAAGCCCCACCCGTGGCAGCCATATTCTCTGCTGCCATTGGCTAGGGGTGATATGAATTTCACCCCAAGATTATTCCCATTGGCTGAATTCCTTCATAGGAAACCAGTACAAGAGCCTCCAGCCCCACCAGTAACACATCTAGCCCCGCCTGTCACTACTTCCCTAAAGTGAATAGACTGAGACAAGTCAACTGTTAAACTGCTCCCAGTTAAACTGCTCCCAGCCCCTCCCTTACAGCTTCCTGTAAGATAGAAGGAGACTGGTGAATCTGCTTATGTGAATCTGTAGACTAGCTTCTTAGGCAGTTGCCTAATTTGAGTCCGCTGTTGTGAGGTGATTGCTATGTTCTTCCTGGAATGGTGATACAATGCAAACTACACTAGTAATGGAGTCTCACTGTAAGCCTGTCTCTAAGCTGGAATCCCATATCACTCTTATGATTTCCATATGTCTTTTTAGATCTCTTCATATTGTGCTTCATTTTGAAAAAAAAATCAAGGCAATATTCTCTACAATGCAACACATAACACCCAAGACACAATATGCAACCAGGGAAAGGGACCAGGGCTGCTTCCAAACTAGTTTGTGGAGGAAAACACATAGATTAGCAGGGAGTAAAAGAGGAGAAGAAAACTACTTTAACTTGGAGTTGGTGAAAGCTAAAAACAAGAGACATTAATAATAGACAATAATAATGGAGAGACATTAATAATAATTTTGATATAGTACCCCCTGCCATGGCACTCAGAGCACTTTACATACAACAATTTAACACAATATTTAATCCTTACAACAACTCTGTGAGGTAGGTTAGGGTGAGAGAATATTGTGACCATCCCAAGGTCACCCAGGGAGTTTCTGACTAAGGCAAGACATGAACCAGCCCCTCCCATCTCCCAGTTCTAATACTACACACTTAGCCATGACACCACACTGACTCTTTGCACACATTGCAACACTGATAGCAACAATGGCAACAGAAGGGCTCTTTGAACCACCAGTAATAAAGGGTTGCATATCCCTGCAGTAGCTTAACTAGAACTAGTAGATTTCAGTTAAATAAGCTTAGAAAAACATTCCTAAACTGCCCAAGGAGGTTGTGGAATCTCCTTTGTTGGAGGCTTTCAAAACTCAGCAGGACAAGCATCTGTCCACGTTGCTGTAGACAGGGATATCCAGCCATGGAACAGACTTTTACATATTTGTTGCTCCACACAGGATGTATACTAGTGCCCAACGGCTGAAACTCAATTCTCATTTCTCACTGGTTCTAGATGAGGATGAGGGTTTTCCCATCTTGTTCCCTTAACAATATGAGGCAAGAAAACCCCTCATTCTCACCAAGAACCTGTGAGATTTGCAGGGCTGGGCTGGGGGTCATGGGCCAAGCAGTGGGGGGAGCAGGCAAGACTTTCCCCCTGGCAACTCCCAACCTTCACCCAGCTCCCTTGCCTGCTGAGGAAGGGAAATTCTGGGCAGGAGGTCAGGGGCTTAGCACGGGCTCCGGAGTGGGGTACTTACCCTCCAAAGGGGGTCTTGCGAAGCTCAGTCTCTTCCTGTGCTGGTAAGTTTGCAAATAAAAAAAAATGAACTAGGCATGAGCAGAAAGGCCTGAATTGTCCCTTCTCAGCATGTTCAGCCCTTTTCAAAAATAGCACCGGCAGCATCAGCATGCTTCAGGTGCCATTTTTGAAATGGGCATCCCATTTTGAGAATGCCCAGAACTTCTATGCATGCTCAGAACCAGCTGCCCACATCCACGATGGTGCCTGCAGCATGCTGACACTGCCAGTGCCATCTTTGAAAAGGACTGACCATGCCCAGAATGAGTGATTCATGCCTTTCTGTGCATTCCCAGCTCATTTTTAAAAAAAAAAAATTGCAAACCTACCAGCCTGGGAATAGAGCATATTTCATGGGACCTCCTCTGGAGGTAAGTACCCCACCCTTGACCCCGCACTAGGACCCTGAACTCCCTCCCAGGCCCCTGCCCAGAATTGCCCTTCCTCGTCAGGCAGGGGTGGCCAGGTAGCAAGTCTTTGCCCCCTGCTCACATCTGACACTCTTCCTGGCCCCCGTGCCTGCCCCCCGACCTCCTCAGCAAGACCTTGCTAAGATCCTGAGGGAGGGAGAGATCATGCAGGGCCCCCCCCCCCCGAGTCTGCTGAGATTCTCATGGAGGGGGGGCTTCTTATTTTGTTTCAACCCTATTAAATTCCCCTCTCGCCTCCCTGATTAGATGCACCCATATCAAGTCCCACTCCTATTCAGGGCACTTTCCTGCATCAGCCACAGGTTCAGTGGGGCATTGCCCAAATACCTGTATGGAGGAACCTCTCCTGCCACAGGGCTCTTTGTCTACAAATAAAAATGTAGCACTAAATCCCTTTGTGGCTTTGTTTACAGAGACCAAGGAATTATCAAAAGCAAACCAACTGAAATTTTGGTGCCACTGAAATCTATGGCAAAACTCTCATTGACTTCAGCAGAACTAGTATAAACGGATAAAGCATGATATAATCACTACATCTTATGTAAATAGAGCACTTTAAAAAGTGAGTTATATGAAAAGATTTTGCTACAAAAAGAACAACACAGTTGATGAGAAGAGCTTAGCCTGGATTATAAAGAAGGACAAAAAGTAATAATTTTTGGTATTAAAAGACCTAATGGCATTGTGGTTGAGAGACTAATAAGAAGATTAAGCAAAAAATTGTTTCCTGTTACAAATCATTATATGGCTGTCAGTATCCCTAATGATAACCAAGCTGAAGAATCTAAAGTTACCCACATTATCCTCAGAACAATGTGGCACTTTTAATAGGAGCATAACAGTAGAAGAAGTCATTAATGAGATAAAAAGTAAATGGGAAAAGCTACCAGTCCAGATGAATTTTTGTCTGAAGTTTATAAGTCATCAGTACCAAATTGGCTCGTCCCTTTTAAAAATAAGTTAATATTCTGCATAAAGGGAAAATCCCCACTTCAGTTTGCAGCAGTGATATCATGTTTTGTCACCCTGTGGAAGAATACGCCAGCTTTGGGCCTATCCCATGAATAAATGCTAGTTCATGCAAAACCTTTCTAAAAATCTGGCACCCTGATAAGAGGGCATTCTGGTAAACATTTTCAAAAGTGATATAAGAGCCTAACGTTAAACTCTTGTTCCCATTTGAACTGATGGTAAATTTCAGTAATGGCTGGATTTCGCTCTAAGACTGCCTCTATACATGACTTTTTTCCTGCCTGCCCTCTTTGTTGTATGAGTTGCATGCATGCATTTTAATTGTTCCTACATTTATTCCCTTTCTTCAAAAGTACTTTCCTGGCTTCAAAAGTTAAAATGCCTACTGCTGTTGCCACTAATATGTATGCTATTTTTATGCCCACCCCTCCTCTTGTCAATAATGCATTGTCCCAACCAGGCAGTGTGGGATTAATCCCCCCACCCCTGAAGGAGAAATCACCTCTATCACCTCCTGCAGTAATTAAGGCTGATTAATAAATGGATTAATTCCCTCACATATTATGAGAAATTAGTGTGAGTAATTTAGACCCATTCTTGAACCTTGCTTTTCAGCTTAACTTTTGGGGAGTTAATGTGTATTACATCCAGTGTACCCTAACACCCTAATCCTTTTACACATACAATAATAAAGCAGGAGGAAGGGTTTTTCATGTACTAAGCATCTTGTGTGATTACAGCCTAAGAGTGCTTTTAACGCTACAGAGAGCACCTAATGATAACACCAGGAGGGGTTTCCATGGGATTGTTTTGACAACTGAAAGCTTGTATGACATGCTACAACTTCTCAGTGGGCATACTACTGGCTTATCACATGGTACAAGCTTTCAATGGCTTTTCAAGCTACATTTCCATGATGTAGAACCACCCTAAGTTTCACTGAAATCTGAAAGTTATACAGCTGTTTTCAAAATCTATCTTTCCTTATCTACCAAGACCAAGGTGGATTTGTCCAAAGAACTGAATGTAATAGCATGTTCTGAATATCAAATCTGAACCACTCTGCAAAAGGGAAAAAGCAGTTGACTGGATTAAATTGCATTATTTATTCTAGGTACTATCAGCTATGGGCTTTGCCATGAATTCTATTGACCTGTAGCAACAATAACTATTCATGGGGATAAATCAGATAGCCCTCGAGAATGAAAACATCCAGGGCCTCTTTTATTCCTCTTTAATGAAAAAAACTAATATTATTAGTATGTTTGTGCTCCACATTGTTGGAGAGGATTTTCATTAGTTTGAAATAAAGTTAAATCTTCCATATCCAGGGTTATGTGCCTTTATTAAACCAAAGTACCACAGATTTAAGTAACTGGTGTGGTGAATGCTGAACTGAACATGAGGAAGACTGGAGAGACAGTCAGGGGAATCAGTTGTTTACTGTAAACAAAAGCACACAGTGCCCATGCACATAAATCTGATGGAGTTTCCAACCTTGCCCTGGAGTACAGAGGGGCCACTCTGAGCACGCTCAGGGGGACAGTCAGATGCCTGAGATGAGTGCTGTTGATGGGTCTTAAATACTCTGGGCTTGGGGGAGTTCAGGGTCAGACCCTGGGACAAAGGAAGCTAGAAGCTACAGGTGGAAGCGGCTGAGTGCTGGGACCTGAGCTGGAACTGCAGCTTGGGGAGAGGTGGCTCGACTGGGTCTGACTTTGTACCCCTCTTTCTGGGCCAGCTGGAGAGCGCCACAGAGGAGGAACCACGGAGCAGAATGTGAGACTTACCCTTATGCTCTATTCTTGCTGATATGGTCTGTGTGGTGTACTGTACCTAGCCTCTACCCCCTATCCCTGCTGTTAGTAAAGTGGCGAGTTAAGCAGACTCCTGTGTTAGTCTGGTCACTGCTCCAGGTAGATACCTCCAGGGGAGGGGGAATCTCTCTCTCAGCCTTTGCCTGCACCTCATGACAGTGGATTTCCCCACTCAGCCTTGCCTCCCAGGGGCTTACCCAGCAAGTTGATTTCTGGTTGGCTGGAGAACAGACATGGGCCTGCCTGAGCACCAGGATACAGGGGGGCTGGGGCCCAATGAGATGAGTGGGGGTTCATGACAATTGGGTCTAGACTTTTTATTGATAGGATCCACATTAGTTTTAGAGCTGCAGCGAGTAGCACTTTAGCTTCCCGTGGATGATTCATGCATTTTTGGGCACCCCCAGCAGAGGTGCCTAGAAATGCAAGTATTTCTGGTGCATCCTGGGATGTCCCAGGATGCCCTAGGACACCCCAGCATGCAAATCCCAGCACCTGCAGCTCCTTGGGCCCCCAGATGACTTGCCTAACCGGCTGGGCTGCTTCTCCACTTGTTCAGACTTCTGGCTGCTCCCCTGGCCTGCATGCCTCTCAGCCAAGCAGGGAATTTCCCCGTTCAGGTTATTGTGAGGGTGGAGAGCAAGGAGGCCTCTTCCCACTAATTATTTATTTATTTTAACAATTTAATACCCTGCCCAACTCCACCACAGGCAGCTCAGGGAAGCTTACAATAAAATCATATAAATAAAACAACATCATCACAATAAAATCATATAAACATTCCCACCCAACTTAAAAATATAACAAAACATAAACCCTCCATTACTCCCTCCCCCCACTGCCCCCCCCATAACTACCCTCACCCATCCCCTCCACCAAAGGCCTGGCAGAACAGCCAGGTCTTACACAAGCGATGAAAAGTCAACAGGTCTGGGGTCAGGCGAGCCTCCTCCAGGAGGGAGTTACACAACTGGGGTGCGACCACCAAGAACGGCCTCTCCATAGTGGCCCCCAATTGACTCGGGGGACCTCCAGGAAGGCGTTCCCAGCAGACCACTTTATTATTCAATACATTTATATAAACTGAATGGGGTGTCTAACTGACCAGGCACCCGGCTGCAGCTCTAGTTATGACACTTTCACACACTGCTCAGCTAGTGCTGAATCAATTGATCGGAGAAAAAGCTGTTTCTGTTTGAAAGAGACCATTTGCCAATAATATACCATTTTATGTATGTATTATAAATATTAATATGTATTTTAATTGTATATAATTTTAAATAATATGCTATATATAATTATATTCATTAACATATAGCATATTATTTAAAATTATATACAATTAATATACATATTCATATTTATAATACATGCATAAAACAGTATATTATTGGCAAATGGTCTGTTTTCAATGGAAACAGCTTTCGCTCCGACTGATCGATTCAGCACTAGCTGAGCAGTGTGTGAAATGGAGGCATCCCTTTCAGACTGGTATTGGCTTTTAAGGGACTACTCTGGAGTAAATAGTTTAAGGATTGCAGCCTATTGTTGTTCATACATTATTTGTGATAAAGGAATATGAGAGAAACTGCACTGAGGTTCTCCGTGATATTTTTTGAGACTGAGGGTGATTTCAGACGTGACGAGATCACGCTGAACCACAGTGAACCACGCTCAACCCCCCCGCGGGGCCAAAGGCCCCTGAACGTCTGCACAGCGTGCGCCAGATGTTGGCCACGCTCAATTGCCACATGGGGTCAATTTGAACCACGCTTCCCGGGCTAGCCGGGGGAAGGTCCCGGGAAGCGTGGTCAAATGGACCGCGGGCCGTGGCCAACAAAAAGTAACGTCTGGCCGCGTGCCACGGCCCGGGATCCCCGGCGGGATCCCGGGCCGTGGCACGATCGGCCAGACGCGGCGGCCGCATTGGCCCCGCCGCCCGCCCGTCTCCTCGGAGGGCGGGCGGCGGGGTGCGTGGAGGGGGCGGGGCCGTGCGGCCGCACGTTGCGCCGCGCGGCCCCGGCCCCTCCCACTTTCCCCGCCGGGATCCCCCCGGCATGTCTGTTGGGCCGTGCAGGGGTGACCCCGGCGGGGAACGAAGACGTTGCTTTCGGTACGGGGCCAAAGGGCCCCGTAACGTCTGAAAATACCCTGAGATTACCAAGGACTTTCAGTTCTTTCATTGTGTTTTATGTTGCAGAAACTGGTACATTGCAAGAACAACACTGTTATTTGGCCCCATGGAGCAGGCCCACTGCCCCTCCATAGCTTTTAGTATGTTGGCAGAAAATTCATGAGGGGAAAAAGATGCAGGGTACTGAGAAACCATGTGCTCTCCGCATAGTGGTGAAACTACTGGTGTGTTGACTTCAGTTTTACCTGTTGACACAGGATAAATTAGAGCTTTAAGTGCCATTTAAAAAATATGTATACAGTTAATTTTGTCTCACTAAAAAAACAACACATCTCACTTGTAGATTTATGACTGCAATAAAAAGGATAGCTTTGCTGTTGTTTTTTCCCCCTCCTTTTATGAGCAGAGAGTCACAGACCAGGAAATTATACCAATAAGACAGCTCTGGGGAGCTATAGGACTCCAAAGAGGAAGCAGACTTAAAAGCTTCCATGTAAGTAATGCTTGGCAATGGGAAAATGTTTTCTGTAGCTACAGTAAATAAAGCCAGGAGCTTTCTGTACAACCCTTCCCACTGCTCAAAATGAAAAGCAACAAAAACAAAAAAGTTTCTGGGGCTTTGATATTGCCTACTTTTCATGTTCTTATCTTTTAGGAAGAAAATTATGTTTTGCAAGTGTCCCAGAGTGATATGCAAAGGAGTGTTACTGCAAAGTTTACCTAGATTCTGGGTGACATTGCATAGGAATGTCATACTATTCAGGATAGTCAGTTAGGCTGCTTTTACACGAGCACCGCCCACTTGCGCCTATAATCATGTGGCATGTAAAAGTATTACGGGGAGCATTTAGACACGCCATGGACATGTCTAAACGTGTGAATTCTTTAAGACTGCAAATTAAATACCTCAATACTGGGGTATTTAATTTGCAGTCTTAAAGAATGTGCGACCGGAAATACGGCATGTCCATGGTGTATCTAAACACTGCCCATGGCACTTTTACACGCTGCATGAGTACAGGCGCGAGCAGTCAGCGCTCGTGTAAAAGCAGCCTTAGATGCAGTGGCAGAGCTGGATTTTCAGGCCAGGAAAGGTAATGTCCCTTCACTTTGGTGTCTAGAAGTCTTGCTTTTCTAGCTCCATGGAGAATCACATTGTTGGGAATCCTGAGATCCCTGTCTTCTGGCTCTCAGCATCATCTGACAGGACCCACCACACCTCCAAACTCACTGGCGGGCATCTTTGGATAAAAAGAGATGTGATGCGGGTCTGCTATTTTATTTATTTATTTAAAACTTTGTCTTACTGTGGCCCGGGACTCGCTGCACGTGTAGTTCCGTGGTGCAAGATGTTGGTCTGAAACTGCCCTGGGGTATGGATAGGCAGCTGGTCTGGGATATGCTCTGGGCCCAATCCCAGGTGCCCATTCTGGAACAAAGGGCCACCTAACGCCCTTATTAGGCCCCGCCATCGCCCCTGTTTCACCCCACCATGGGGTGGGGACGGAGTGCTGAGTGTAGGCCTGAAATGACATGTTGCGGTTTTCAAAAAGTCCATTGGAAATTGCCCATCCATTGCTGTTTTCCTGATGCAGCATTTCCAGCAAGTCCGCTACTTGCTCCGATGTTTGCTGCAACTTGCCACCATTGCGTGTCATCATTTTATTGGCAGCAGGAAATTGTTAGAAAGTGTCACAAAGTTTTGGGAAATGCAGCTACTTTTGAATTTCAAGATCCCTCCCTGGCAGCATAAAAGGTGGCTCGTTCGATTCCCCCTGCCCTCCTCCCTTCCACTCTCAGGGTGAGCTTCTGTGTCTACTTCACTGAGACTTCCCGCTCCCCATGGGCCCTCTCTCTTGAGCGTTACAAAACCGGGGGGAGGGGCAGCGCAGGTAGGTTAAGTACAAGCTCTAGGGACCACATAGAAGCCTAGCAGGCCACATAGAGACTAACAGTCTATTTATACAATGAGAGCTGCTAGAAAGCAAAGGGAAAACTGTCACAAAAGCTGGAAACTATCATGAAATGTCAGAAATGTCGCAAACTACCATAAATGCTGTAAATGTTGTTAAATGACAGAAATATTGCCAAAGAACTGCAAGTTGTCAGAAATGTTGCAAAATATAGGGAAATGTTGCAAAATGTCAGAAATTGTCACAAACCAATGGCAAATGCTGTTGGATCGGCAGAAAGTATATTGAAATGTAGTCAATAAACAGAAAAACGTCAAACAATGGTGCTGCTTCAGCCATACCTGGGAGTGGGGTGGGACAGGGTTGGCTACACGTCTGTTGTGGCCCCACCCCTACCCATGTCGTGCAAAATGTGAGGCAACTCTTCTGGCAGCAGACACATTTGTTCAGTGCAGTCTGTTGACCTGGAGAGTGGCAGTTGCTGTTTTCTGCCCCAGACTGGGCCACTGCACCACCTACGCATCTGTTTCTATCCATTGTTGCCCTTGCAGCTGCCTCTCTAGCTCAACCCCTTCTTGTCCCATCCCTGCCACAACTGACAGTATCAGTGACACCAGTGCCAGGAGAACATGCAGTACAAAAACACAAAGGATCACCAGGGTGATCGCCCCCTCTACTCCCCTTTAAATCTACCACTGATTGAACATTTCAGCTAGTGTGAATTTCATGCAACACAGCGTAGAAATCATTGATCTGCACTGAGAGTTGTTCCAGATGAAGATTAATAAGCTAGTTTACATCTAAGCCCTTGCTTGTGCACAGTAGGAGAAATATGCAGAGACAGATCAGGACTTGGTCATCTCCAAAAGGAGACTTGAAGTTTACTCAACGCATACAAATTAGGGCACACCATTTCCCCTCATACTTTCCACTTGGTGACTACCTTCATAACCCTTTCATCCAGCAGGGATGTCCAGATGTGTGTTTATTTATGCCTCCCCCAAATCCAGTTTCTAATTGTGCTCATGCTCAGTGCCTATCAGTGATCATCTGGGGTGATCTTGACTGAGAGTCAGAAGTGTCCACTGCTAACAAAATACCCATTAGATCATTACTCTTTGGAGACTACTACTAAGCATGCTCAGAAACTACCTAACTCATCACATTGATATTTTAAATGGAAGTTATTCCCTTTCCCTCTAAATTGAGTGATACATGAAACCGTTACCCTGTTCTATAAATATATACTTATAGCCCATTGACCAATGTGACTAATTAGGGATGGGAATTTTGGTTTTGGATAAAACTGAAAGTACCCGAAAATGACCATTTTGGATTAATTGAACAAAACAAACCTGTTTCTCCTTGCCAAACCACTAAGAGGAAGCATAGTTCTCACTCAGGTGTGTTTAAATTTGTACAGGCTGGGCTTTGGAATTCTGAGCACCTGACCAGCGAGCAGATGGAATGCAATTTATAAATGTGGCAGATACAGCCCTGTGAACACTGTCAAACATCCCTGTTCGTAAGGAAGTAGTATGCCAGAAGTGGGCAAACTGAGGCTCTCACATGTGGCTCTTTGGCCCCACTGTGGTAAATGAATGCAGCTCTCATGATTAGGAAACTTTGCTCACCCCTGTACATACACACTCTCTCTCTCTCTCTCTCATATCAATAAAGAATCTTGGATTAAAGACTTGCAAAGAGGAGTAAACCAGCGGGCGTGCGTTTAATTTCACAACTTGATTATTTACATGGATATGTAATTCTCAGGTGACTTTAAGAATAAAGGTAATGCAGTTTAAGGTTGTGTCTCTGCCACAGTGTCTGAGGGAGTTAAAATTGCCAATTCAACCTCATGAAGGAAGAAATCTGATCTAGGGCTGAAATGAGCTTCTCAAGAAAATTTCACCATATCAGAAACCGGAATCGATTTCCTAACCATTTCCTGATACCAATGCAATTTCTCGATTCTTGCAATACCATGAGATACTGTCCTGATTTACCATCTTTCTGCAGTGCTTACCATTTACTGCATACCCTTCAGTTACTGCTTGCTGCATTGCCGAAGGTACCGTTTGACTTCGGGGTTTGTTGTTTCCACATTTATGAGCAGTCACTGGGTGTTTTTACACACACATTTCTCCTGCATGTTTGCTGTTATTACATCCTGAACTTTCTGTGTGTCTAAATCACTCACCCAGATCTTAAACATCCAGTTCTTTGAACTTCTGCAGAGACCCCTTGGCCCACCTTAATAGGCGGCCACCAGGGGTCTTTGTCGGGCTCCATTAGAGAAATGGAGCAAGGGGAGGGTGAATTAGGGCCGGATTCTAGCCCCTCCAGTGCACGTGCAGCAGCACTGGAGGGGGAGAGCTGGTGCAGCAGACCAGGTCGCAGCGAGGATCCCTCAGCGGCTTGGGAAGAGTCTGCCCAGCAACGGGGCTGGCCAATCAGTAAGGAGTGTGGAGGCCCCGCCCGTTGCTGGGAGCCTTCCCACCCGTTCACTCGAGCGGCAGCATTCTGAGCGCCCCTCGAGCTGGAAAGTTCTTCTCCCAGAACTTTTGTGTGTACAAAGTTCTCCTGGTAAACTGCTTTGCTTCAGGCAGCTGTGGTCACTAGGGGTGGGAATTCCGGATCTACCGGTATCCGATAATGGCGGTATCGGGCGTACCGACATTACCGGATTCAACCCGGTAATCCTCCGGACCCGGTACCGGATTTCGGTGTACCGTTTTTTTTTACATTGCAGCCATTTAAAAATGGCTGCAATGTAAAAAAATTTAAAGCCCCAGCAAAACAGTTTTTTTTAAAAAAAACCTCCCCGAGTCCAGGCTGCGCGGGTGGAAGGGGGGACACCCCCCACCCACCCTGCCCAGCCTGGCTTTTTGTTTTAAAAAAGAAAAGACTAAGAGTAAGACGGCGAGCCAGGCGAGCCCCCCCCAGCACCAGCGGCCGCGGCGTCCCCGCAGCCGCGGGTAAGTATGACC
>QEPC01014780.1:986463-1003767 GCA_003113815.1 Sphenodon punctatus | reverse complement strand
GGGAGGGGGAGGAATTTATTCCATTGGTTTCAATGGGGACACAGCGCCCCATTGAAACCAATGGAATAAATCCGGTACCGGTATACCGGATTTAATCCGGGAATCCGGTTTTCGTGGAACCGGGAACCGGTAAATCCGGTAGCCGGTAATGGGCCCGGGGTCCCACCCCTAGTGGTCACTTGGTTTCCAT
Source organism: Sphenodon punctatus (assembly GCA_003113815.1). Lineage (NCBI taxonomy): Eukaryota > Metazoa > Chordata > Lepidosauria > Sphenodontia > Sphenodontidae > Sphenodon > Sphenodon punctatus. Next base: position 1,003,577 of record QEPC01014780.1, on the reverse strand, counting down.
GGCAGCCCCTCATGTCTACAGCTGCGGTTACTTTAGGCTGACTCAGGGCACTGTGTGTGTGTGAAGAATGCATTCAGGAACTGCTTCAGAGCAGTGAGTGTGTGTGTGTGGTGAATGCATCCAGAACTTACTTGTGGATTTGTAAACCCAGAAGATTGAAAGACCAGCACTTTAAGGTGTGTGTAAAAATGTCCACTGTGTGAATAAGCCTGTGGCAGAAGCTGCCAGGAGCAACCTTGCCCTTTCCATGTGATCTTCACTGACACTCTGGCTTCCAGGTTGACTAGGCCTGATTTCGTAACCGGCCGCATGGCAGGATTTCACAATACCAGGGGAAGATGCCTACAGCCAGCATGGCTGGAGGGATCTTTCTCTGATTGGAGTAGGTACAGCCAGGTAACCTCCCAAGGACCAATCACGAAAGAGGGGTAGTGGGCTTTTAAAAAGAAAAGTCACACCACTCAGAGGTACACTTCTTCCACTTTACTTCTGTTTGGCTCTGAGACACTGACCTTTTGCTATGAAGCTAAGGGAATGGCTCCTGGCCTGTTTGGACTAAACTGAACCTAAGGACTGAACCCCTTTGCTGCAAGGCAAAGGCGCACCTAAAGCTGTGAGTAATTGAACGTTACATCTGAGGGACCAGTTGAGGCTACATGCTACTAAAAGGGCCCTTGAGCCTAACTGTGTGTGATCAATTGCTTTTGCTCAAGGATTCAAAGTACCTCACATGGTGGTAGCCTGTGATGCTTGGTTTAAAATACCATTAAATTAATATTCCTTTTGTATGTGTGTGTGTGTGTGTTAGCGAATACGCTTCCGTACGCTCAGGTGGCAGAAATTGGGAACTGAGTTATTCTGGCTTGCGGGTCTGACTGTTTAAAGAAAAGGTAGAGTTCTCATTCTCCCCAGAGGGATGAGACTCGCAGCCTAAGTAAATTTTGGGTGGTGGCAGCGGTAAAGGTACCAGATAATAGGTGGGTAACGGGGTGCCGGGGTGAACCCAAGTGGGCTCTGTTACACCACAAAGCCTACCCCTTAACCCCCACTCAAGTGCCTCCAATCAGAATTGTTGTTACATTTTATTCCCTTTGCTTTGACCTTTGCTTTGACCAATATGCAACTCAATTGCAGATTAGTAAAGGAATCTGTGTACCAGCCAATGAATTGCAAAGAAGCATAAGGGGAAATGTAGTGCATGAAATGCAGTATTGAGTCCGTATTACTGCTCAGGATGTGAAATGGACAACAAAGCAGTATGAAATGAAATGAAATTGTATTGCAGCGTAGCTCTCGCTATTGCCGTAACACCAATACAATTCAACATAATAGATATATAACAGCATACTATAAAACACTCCCATACATACATAGCATTAACACATCTACATTGGAGCAAAGTGGTAAATGGGATCCTGGTAAACATAAAGTCAGTAAAGCAAGAAACTGCGGGTGTTTTTTAAAGAAGCAAGACTGGGGGTGGGAGGGAGGGAAGTCCATGGCCGCTGAGTGGCACAGCTACGGAGCAGCCACTCAGGTGAGTGGAGAGGGATTCTAACAGGTGGCTCCCAGCACAATTACCTTGGCAGCCACCTCGCACTCCCTTGCCACAGATCATAGAGGGGAGGGGGGAAAGCGTACTGTGCTGGTCTTTGAAATGGACATGGCCCAGCCATGAGGGCTAGGAAACCAGGCTTCCCAGCAGTTGCAACCAGTTCCTGTGACTTGCAAATGTGCCCCCTTGCCCACAGCGCCTCTCAGTGGGGAGCCTGTCTGTCTGGTGTGGGTGGCTGTCCTAGTTAATACAGGCAGGGGATCATTCATTCATTTCATTCATTTATTAGATTTCTATACCGCCCCATCCTGCACAGCAGCTCGGGGCGGTTAACAACAATAAAAAAAACATTTAAAAACATTTAAAATACAATCATAAAACATATCAATAAAGCTGGTGGTATAAAAATAAATATACAGGTGGGGGATTAAAAATCCCCCCCCCCCTCCCCCCCAAAGGCCTGGGCAAACAGCCAGGTCTTACAGTTCCGCCGAAAAGTCAAAAGGCTTGGGGCCAGGCGAGCTTCCTCCGGAAGGGAGTTCCACAGCCGCGGCCCTACCACCGAGAATGCCCGCTCCATCGTGGCCCCCCGCTTAACACGGGGGACCTCCAGGAGGGCACCCCTGGCAGACCGCAGGAGTCGTTCCGGGATGCATGGGCACTCGTTGCCACACACTTTCTTTTGCTTGTTGCCCCATATGAGGCACTCCAGATTCTTTGGCAGTGGCCATGAGTGAATGCTGTGTGTCTCACAGGAGCATGTATCCCCCCGCTCCACCTTCACATGGACAGTTGGATGAGTGGTTACTGGGTGGCCATGCATGGTAGCATCTTGTTTAAAAACACCCAAAATGTTGGACAAGACATTTCTGAGTACCGAGAGGTTCTTGATTATAATGAGATGTTAACAGGAACTGGGATTTCAACGAGATTTCCTATTTTGGTGAAATCTTCTTTCAGCCCTAATCTGATCATTTCTTAGGATCAATAATGATTCTCATGATCTGGGTTTGCAAGAATTTTATTCTTTATTTCTTTGTGCTTTATAGACTTGACTTCTTCCTTTGTGATGACCTCTCTTATTTCTCTCAATACTGTAAAAAATGCACACACTAGTTCAGTGAAAATTTATCAAATATGTCAATGTTCTGTGGCACAAGATTTTCTTTCTTTTCTCCTCATTGATAAAATTATATCTTTCTTTATCAGTACACTGATGATACACAATATCTCTTGCCCTGTAAGCCCTGTCACCTGAGTCTCTGCGTTGGAGGAATGCCTGAACAATGTAACTGGCCGGCTGCATCAGAGCTACCTTGTACTCAATCTGGGGAAGACTGAGGTAACGCTGATAGGTAGGGGCAACTGATATGAGGATGCCCTTGCCTCCATCAGGTCCCAGCATGTTCAAATGTTCAGGTGCAGGTAGTAGACCAAGTGAAGAACTTGGGCATCTTTTTCGACCATGTTCTCCATGGAAACTCAAGTTTCAATGTGGTTTGGAGATATTTTTTTTCAGGTAGGCAATTTGCACAGGCTACACCCGGAGTAGGAAACCTTTTCTGTCCTGAGGGCCACATTGAAAATTAGTACGAGCACCGAGGACCACATAGAAGTTATGGGTGGGGGTGCTTAATGAGTATATTCAAGAAAAGGAGGGTCCAGATCATCGATCTATCCCCTACCCTTGTGTGCATGCCTTCCTCTCTGCTCCATTATCCTGAGCTCAGTTTTTCAGTGCTTGAGGGTAGAGACTGGAGCCAGGCACTGGAAAGGGATCACATAAAAACTTGCTGAGGGCCGCATTTGGCTCCGGGGCCTGAGGTTCCTCACCCCCAGACTACACCCTTATTTTTCTCAAGCCGACCTTACCACAGTGATCACGCTCTGGTGATCACGAGGCTTGATTATTGTAATTCCCTCTTCTCTGAGCTTCCAAAAGTGTCTCCATTGCTTGCAGCTTGTTCAGAATGCAGCAGTTTCACTGCTTACTGGTTTGGGAAGCCATAAACATATTACGTCCAGTCTGTGTTCTCTGCATTGACTGCTTGTAGCGTTTTGGATTGAATTTAAGATTTCACTGTTGGTTTTCAAGGCCCTGAATGGCATAGAACCTGGCTATATTCAAGACCTGCTCCTTCAGCCTCATGCTGATGGCTTTCTCTGCTTAGAAACCCGCTGTTTGGGGATCCCACCATCTCACCTTAAGTTGTGATTGGGCTTTTGCCGTGGCAGGCCCCTCAGTGTGGAACTCATTAGGCGTGGTTAGATGTAACACAGGTTGGGTGTCAAAAGGGTGGTGTTACGAGGAGAGGACACAGATTTGTGTCCTGTGTCTTACCGTTACTATGCTTAGACATTCAGGCTACTCCCCAGTTCTCTGGTATTTTGTCAATCTTCCCGCCATTCTGGATTCTAGAGCTTATGCACACCCTCCCAGTTTTACTGGATGGGTATCCCGTGATGTGTTGTGACATCTGTACATCAAAACATACTGGGCATATTCAAAAGTGATTGACACACACTCCATGCAAGTGGAAACTACCTGTCAGAGCTGTCAGATATGGTGGGCTTTTTTTGTGGCTGCTGCATTTTGCTACCATGTAGGTTTTCGTTGCCTTGTGAAAGTACACTCTCCTCACTGTGTTTGTTTGTTTGTTTTGGCTATGTGAGTTTTCTTTTTTATGTGCCTGATTATTTTCTCATCTTCATGTGTGGTTTCTTCAGTGTGTGTGTGTGTGTGTGTGTGTGTGTGTGTGTGCACACGGGTTATTTTCTGAAAGTGACTGTGTGTTTGCCTGTGGGTTGTTGTTTTCTGTGGGTGTTTGTCTTACTTATGGAGTTCAGGGATATGCATGCTGTCTTTTCAGCCTTGCAAACAGTTGAGTCCCAGGAGCAGCTGCTGCTATCTGTTATGAACATGGGAAACTATTTCCTGCTGGAGTATCAGCAGTGGTGGATGGAGGTGGCAAATCTGATTGCCTGGAATATCCAAAATAAATATTCCATTAGGACCTTTAAAGAGTCTTGCTGGCAAAATGGACAGAGAGGTATAAGCCATATGGCCCTGTGACATGCAGAAACACCATACTGCATGATGTAGTGCACATGCTTCATGGTGGCTTACTGGCTTAGAGGCTTTATTGGAAGGCACTGCCATAGTTAAACCTACACTTCGTATGTTGTGGGTTAAAGATAAGAACCTTGACTGGTGGAATAAACTTGTGATGACATAGAATGATGAGGAATGGAGAGAAAGCTTTAGAATTTCAAAAACTGTTTTTACCAGCTGCTTGACATTGTTGGGCCCAGACGTCAAAAGAACAATACAGTCCTGCGAAGGAGCATAACCGAGGAAAGGAGACTTGCTGTAGGCATTTGCAAACGTGCAACACATGACAGCTTCAGATCTATTGCACATTCATTTGGAATTGGGGGATCTACTGCCTCTGTTATTATAATAGAGGTGTGCACAGCATTAAAGGACATACTTATTGAAAAGGTCATCCAACTGGTTAATCCAGAAGAGGTCATTGCAGCTTTTGCAAATGATGGATATCCTAACTGCATGGGATCAGTTGATGGGACTCATGTGTCTATCCGCTGCCCTCCTGACTCTGGAAAACAATGTGTTAACTGCAAGGGTCCCAAGAGTATAGTCCTGCAGACAGTAGTTGATCATGCAGGTTGCTTTACCGATATCGTAGCCGGATGGGACGGGAGTGCCCATGATGCCCGCATTTTTAGCAGTTCTGCCCTAGCTGCACGACTACGCATTGGTAAATTTGGGTCTCAGGACATGCATGTTATTCAGGGAGTTCATATGTGATCTGTGATATTAGGTGATCCTGCTTAGCCAGTTAAATCCTACTTAATGACTCAGTACTAGGGATGGGCGAACGCGGTTCGGTAGTTCAGTGTTCGGCCCGAACTCGGCTTGTTCGGACAACCGAACACGAACACGAACACGAACATGAACACACCGAACGTAAACGAACACCGAACAACGAAATGGCGAACACACCGAACGGAACCGAACACCGAACGACGAAAATGGCGAACACACCGAACGGAACCGAACACCGAACGACGAAATGGCCGAACAGTTCATTCAATTCGAATCACGTTCGGTTGTGTTCGGGTGACTAAAACATGGTCTTCTGTCAGGTCACTGGAAGGCCAAATGTAGCAGGGAGGGGGAAGTCATTTGACTCAGCTAGGAGCAGACTTCCAGGCACCAGGGGTGGAGGGTGGAGAGTGGCTTGGAGTAGCAGCCAGCCTGATGAATCACCATCTCTTTTCGCCTCAGACCACTGGCTTGGCAGTCTATGATTGGCCACGGGCTAGGCTGCACGGAGCCAATGGGGCTGATTTGAGGCGGGCGCAGCAAGAAACAAAACTGTCTGCCTCCCCCCTTCCCAATACCTTCTGAGCTAGTCACTGTTTTTGAGCAGCAGGCGTTTCAGAAGGCTCCCTCACCCAGCATTTTCCAGCTCCCCAATCCATTGCCATCCTCCTCCTATTTCACCCATCCAACCCATCTACCCCCATATTCTCATTTATTTACATTAGCTTTGATAGATTTAGTTGTTATTTTTTGTTTTTATCCCTCCCTGTGTTCAATCTTCAATCTTCCTCCTTCCCTCCCCCCTCCATTGAATATTCCCTCCCCATTCCCTTCCCCTGTTTTTTTGATTCATTAGAGTAGTAGTATATATTATTAATTTATAGATTGATTTAGGTTTCATTTCAGTTTTGTACCCCTCCTTGTCTTGTTTGTGATTGCCCCCCTAACCCCCATCCCATATATTCAATTCATAGGTAGATAGATAGGATTAGGTCGATACATTTTTGTTTGAGTAGTTTAGTTTAAGGTTTACTGATAGAGTGAGTTTACTGTTTTCTGTGATTCAGCTTTAGGGTTTGTTGGAGTTATTCATAGCATTTAGAATACATTTATTAGTTAGGTAGTTAGTTAGTTATTAGTGTAGATATAGAGATATAAATATTTGATAAAAAAATTCAATAAAATTTTTTTAAAAAATTATATATTAAAAAACATTGTTTTTTTCGGGAGAAATGGAGAAGGGAAGGAGAGGCCGATCTGCTGCCCGTAGGGGAGGCAATGGGGCACGTCCCAGAGGCCGTGCACGAGGAGCAGCAGCAGGCAGCAGCAGTAGCCAGAGGCAGAGCGCCTCACCCCCTCCCAAAATCAGGAGGCCTGCTTTAGGGGCCCAGGGTGCTCTGCAACGTCTCCTGGCAGTGCCCTCCACTGACACTCAGGGCACTGGAAGGCCTGCAGGACTTGAGGCTCAGGCTGCTGCATCTGTGTCTGCTGTGCGTGGTGATGGAGCAGGAGCTGGGGCTGCTTCTTCTACCGATGTTCCTCCAGGGCCACCAATGTCCCCCACAGTCGAGGAAATCCCCAGTAGCCCAGAGCTGGTGGATCCCACCCCGGCTGCTAGAGGCAGGGCCCGATCCCCGGGCAATGCCAGTACTAGGGACTGGGAGAGGAGGAGTGGCAGCAGCGGCAGCTGCAGCAGCACTAGCAGCCACAGAGGGGGGCACAGGGAGAGTGCCAGCAGCATGGCGGGCACGGGCAGTCTACCCTCCGGGTCCCAGTACTCCCCTTCTGGGGACATCGCCATGATCGCTGGGGACAGTGAGGAAGAGGCAGCAGTCAGTGACACTAGTGCCGCAGAGGATATCTATGTCCATGAGGCAATGTCTGACCCTCCTCCTCCCAGAGCTGCATCACCACCAGTGCCACAAAGTTCTCCCTCTCCCAGCAGCACTGGCAGCAGCACGTCTGCCGGGGCGGGCAAGAAGGCAGCAGGAGGGGGAAAAAAATCCACTGTCTGGGAGCATTTTAAGCAGGTGAGGGCAGATGATCCCAGAGAGGTGCAGTGCACGCTGTGCCAAAAGGTGGTGAAGCGTGGGCGGGCGCTTGCCAACCTTGGCACAACTGCAATGGCCAGGCACCTGAAGGCATGCCACAGTGCTGTGTTGCTGAGCGGGAAGGCAGGCGAAGTGGATGCCAGCGGGTTCCCGACTCCAGCGGCCAGTCGCCCGGCCCATTCAGCGGGCCAGCGTTCTGCAGCTACTGCTGCTGCCTCTACCAGCAGCAGGAGCATTATGGGGGCAGAAAAACTGCAGGAGCCTCCCCAGCAGCACCGCCAGTCCACCATGGAGGAGATGGGGTGGGGCGATGTGTCGAGGCCATCGGCAGGGCGCCGTGGCACAGGCTTCCAGGAAAAAGGCAAGCGCCTGGTTGCCGAGATGATTGCCCTGGATGGCCAGCCCTTCTCCATTGTGGAGGACAAGGGCTTCCAGCGTCTGCTTGCGTTCCTGGCTCCCAACTTTAAGCTTCCTTCCCGCTCCGCCCTGAGTCGGACTGTGGTCCCACAGTTATATAGGGCTTTGAAGGAGCGGGTGAGGGAGCAGCTTGCAGGGGCTGGGGGGGCAACGGTCCACTTCACCACGGACCTGTGGTCCTCCAGGAACGCCCAGCATGCCTACCTGGCAGTGACTGCACACTGGTGGCAGGACGCAAAGGCAGTGCTTGGCAGTGGCAGGAGGGGACCTGAAGCAGGGTATAGGTGGGCCCTGCTTCAGTCCCAAGTTATGGACAGCTCCCACACCGCAAGGAAGGTAGAGGCAGCCCTGACCACCATGGTGAGGGAGTGGCTCACGCCAGGCGTGGCCTTCACCAAGGGGTGTGTGGTCACGGACAACGCGGCCAATATGCTTAAGGCAGTCCGTGACGGGGGGTTCACGAGTATCCCTTGCGCCGCACACACCCTCCACCTGGTGGTGAAGGACGCTCTGGGCTTGGGTGATAAAGGCATTGGGCCAGGCACCCTTAGCTCCCTGGTCGAGCGGGGGAGGAAGCTGGCGGGCTTCTTCAACCGCAGCGTGAAGGGCAGCGAACTCCTCCGGGAGAAGCAGGCTGAGCAAGGGTCCCCGGTGCACACCCTGATCCAGGATGTCTCCACCCGGTGGAACTCCACCTTCCTGATGCTGGAGCGGCTTCTTGAACAGAAAGCCGCCCTGCATCAGGTGGAACTGGAGACAGACATCGAGTCACCTCCAGGGTACAACAGGGAGGAATGGGATATTATATCCCAAACCGTCTCTGTCCTGAGACCATTCCTGGCCGTCACGGAGACACTGAGCAGCTCCACTGCCACCCTCAGCCAGGTGACCCCGCTGGTGCATAGTCTCCACAGCAGCCTGGATGAGATTCTTGGGGCGGTGGGGCGGGATCGTGGCCCTCAGGGCAGGAGAATGTGCGACGAGGCGATGGAGCTAGCCGACAAGTTGAAGGCGGGCCTGAGCGCTCGCTTTGGTGACCTCCTGCGCCGGGACGAATATGTCCTGGCAACCATGCTGGACCCCAGGATCAAGGGCAGCATGGCACGGGAAAGTGCGCACTATGGCCTCCAGAAGGGGATGCTGGTCGATAAGGTCAGGCAGGCAGAGCGGGCCATGCAGCGGGATGCCCCTGGGGATGGTGGGAGTAGGAGCAGCGACCCTCAGCCATCTGGGTCTATCCCTGCCTCCAGCAGCAGCAGGACCCTTACTGCCAGCAGCTCCTCCTCTGTTCTGTCCACTCAGGGGAGCATGGGGACCAGCAGCACAAAAGGGCAAGCAGCGTGGCTGAGGGCAGTGGGGCAGGTGGTGCCCACCCAGAGCTACCGGAGGGAGTATGATGGCGCCTCAGCAGCAGTGGAGACCTATCTGGAGGAGGAGCCTTGCATAGAACCCGGCAGCGATCCCTTGGCCTACTGGGCCAGCAAGGCCCAAGTGTGGCCGGCCCTGTCCAAAGTGGCCAAGGGATTCCTGTCCTGCCCACCAACCAGTGTCCCCAGCGAGAGGGTGTTCTCCATCGCGGGGGACATATGTTCCCCGCACCGCCTGAGACTGGGGGCCAAGTTGGTGGAGCAGTTGCTCTTTCTCAAGGTGAACCTTCCGCTGCTGGGATTCCCGGAGCTGCCCCTGGACAAAGAGTGATGGTGCAGTGGCACACGCCATCCATCCCATGCCAGGGGCAGTCGTGGGACAGGGCTCCTCCTCCTCCATCCAGGGCTCGGCTGCTAATAGTACTGTGCTGCTGAGGTGCTGTCCCTCCGTCCCAATGCTTGCACCCACCCTGCCTCTCTCTCTTTGCCTCTCTCTCTCTCTCTCTCTCTTCCTAGACGGCCTAGGCCGCCTTATCTGACTGACCTCATGATGCAGGCTGGGCCTAGGAAACAAACAAACAAACTGTAAGTCTGCCACCCGGCCTATGACTACCCAATTCCTCGTGGGGCAGAAGCTGAAGGACAAACCCTCTCCCCTTTCCACAAAGAAAAAGAACAGCTTTCTGGGAAATCACAGTGGGCATCCCCAACCCAGCCCCGCTCTCTCATTCCTCGTGAGGAATCTAAAGGGAGAGCTGTTGCAAGTAGCAGACGCTGCCACTTTAGCCCCACAGCACCCTCCATGTCGGGACCCACTCGCAGGGGGGGGCTGTGGCAAAGTACAAGCGGCCCCCCTCCCCAAAAGCCTACTCCTCCACGGATCCCGGCTGAAGCTGGCTGCTGAAAATAAAAGCCCCTCCGACCACCGGTGCCCGCCACCTCCCGACCCCTGCCAAGGAGCCTATCTCTCTTTCTCTCTGTCTTACCCACCCACAGAAACACCAGCAGCCCTGCACCTCCTGGGGGCTTTCTGCTAGTTGAGACCCTTCTGCTGGCACCGCACATCTTTGGGTTACTACGCTACTTGAGGTGGCATGTGCTGCTGGAAGGGATCTAGTAGCTGACTGTATGAGAATTATGCCACCCACCTGCCAGCCAGAACTTCAGCAAATAGGGAGGGATAAAAGAGAGAAATGGTACGAAGCTCGTAACAATAAAATTTAACAATTTACTTAACACTTAACACTATACTTAACAAAATACTAACAAACCTTAACAAAATACTTAACACTATAAACAGGAAAACAGAACAACAACAAAAGCAACATTTCAAACAAAAGCAAACATGAAAAGGAAACTTACAAAACACAACCTAAGAGTCTCTGTCTCTGCTACGTCGGCCACTTAAGTTGGCCTGTCAGTGCCCCCCCCTGTTTGGGGAAAAGGCAGGAGGATTTCTGGCGGCTGGCAGTCCAGAGGGCAGGCAGCCACCGCGGAGGGGTCCGCCGCGCCGCTCTTCATGGCGTCATGCCACCTGGAGAGTGCCTGGTGGTAGACCCGCAGGCGTTGCTGCTCCGCGGCCACATACTGGCCGTAGGCCACCACCCGCCGCTTCTCGGAGCGCACCGCCCGCAGCTCCTCCAGCAGGCACTTCTCCAGGTCGGCGGTGGAGCGGTCGACCTCCTCCTTGTGCCGACGCGATGAGCGACGCAGCCGCTCGCTGACTTCCCTTGCGTATGCGCGGTCTTCATCGCTGGCATCGGGGTTCGCGGCGGCGGTGAGGCTAGAGGCAGAGGGAGGGGAAGGGCGTGTATGCCTCCTTTTTCGGGAGGCCTTCCCCCCCCTTTGCAGGCGCGGTGGCTCCACAGGAGCTGCAGCAGCAGCTTCAGCTGCGCCGGCGGAGTCCTCCTCCTCCTCGCCTGCCCGCCTCACCCGGATGTCGTGGGTCCGCTCAATGTGGGTGAGCAGCCCAGATGTTGTGCCCTCCCTCTGGCGCCGGAAGGCTTTATTGCAGATCTAGAAAGAGCAGAAAAAGAAAGGAACATTAGCATTATTATATTATTAGCATTTCTATAGCACCAGCGATGTACCTGGGGCTTTACAAAAAAATAAGATAGACACGGTCCCTGCCCGAGAGCGTACAATCTAAAGATCTGTCTTTATGGTCTGTCTAAATGGTCTGTCTCTGTCAAGCCCTGCCTGCATTCTGTCTCCACGAGTGGGTGGACTGGGTGGCCATCCAATCTGTCCTTGCAGGGGACTTTCATTCCTAACAGGTCAGAGGGTAATCCAATGGGTGCTGCTGCTGCTGCTCCTTCCAACACTGCCTCTGCTCTGTTCCCTGGGGTCTGTGCCTCAGCAATCCAATGGGTGCTGCTGCTGCTCCTACCAATATGCCTCTGCTCAGCTCACTCACTGTTCCACGGGCTCTGTGCACGAGCAATCCAATGGGTGCTACTGGGCGGCCAAGTGAGTCACCACTGGGCAAGGCTCGACCACTTCGCAGAATAGCTTGTTGAGCTCTAGAGAGTATGTTGCAGTGAAGCCTGTTGTTCCAGTCCCCATGACATACCTTGCATGTGGCGATTCTGTCGCCCTTGACGAAAAAGCGCCAGACGTCCGAGGACTGGCGCTCGATAGGTGGGGAAGACGGTGAGCGGCGCCGGCGACTTGTCGTCCTCCTCCGCCTCCGGGGGCTGGTGGAAGCAGGGCCGGCCTCGGGAGTAGAGGAGTCGTCCGATTCCTCTCTGAAATGGGAATACATAAAGCACCAAGTTAATATCACGCATTTAATGATGATGCCTCTAATCCTCCCTCCTTGTGGGTGCTAGGGACGGCAACTAAAAATAACATATGGCACGTGCAAATCCTGCCATCCCAGGGCTGCTAGGGGATGCTGCTAGATAGAGCAACTAGAAAGCCACCCCTTGCTGGCACGTGCAAATCCTGCCATCCCGCCCCTGGCTGGCACACTCTAACTCCCACCCCTGGCTGGCACACTCTAACTCCCGCCCGTGGCTTGCACACTCTAACTCCCGCCCCTGGCTGGTACACTCTAACTAAAAAACTAATACAGCCTTTCTTGTCTTAAATGTAAAAGAAAGGTTTACAAACCTGGCAGGAATCACAGTTGACGAGCCCCCCGCCTCGTCCGAGACGGAAGACACAGCGGCAGAGGCAGCGGCAGGGGCAGTGGCAGCGGCAGGGGCAGTGGCAGCGGCAGGGGCAGGGGCAGCGGCAGCGGCAGCCGCCTCCTCCTCCTTCTCCTCCTCCTCCGCAGCCGCCAACTCCTCCGCCGTCAAGCGTGGCCCCAGCCGGTAGATTCGGCCACCCTGGTAAAAGCGCTTCATTTTGTGTGGGTTTTTTTTAAAAAAAAATTCAAAGCACACACCACCACAGTCACCGCAACAACACACACCAACCCACCCAAACACACAGCACAGCCAAAACCAACACAACAATCACCAAAACACACTACACAAGGAGCCACCGAAACAAACACACACCCTCTCACCTCACTCGCACACACGCACACGAATTTCCGGCGCGACGCCGATTTTACCGCTTCCCGCGATCTCGCGATATTTCTGGCCGAAGGCCGAACGCGAACGCGCGAACCACGAACGCACAACCCGATGGTGAACGAACCGAACGTCCGAACACGAACGCACAACCCGATCGCGAACGAACCGAACGCCCGACCGCGAACGTACGACCTGCCCGAACAACCGAACACGAACGGCCGAATACGAACGCCACCGAACTGAACGGGCGAACACGAACGCGCAATACGACCGAATGACCGAACACGAACACACGAACCGAACGCGGCCGAACCGAACGGCCGAACACGAACCGCGATCTGTTCGCCCATGCTTACTCAGTACAGGAAACGTCATACTTTGTCCAGGGAGTATTTCAACTTTAAAATGAGCAGTGCACACATGGTTGTAAAGAGATCCTTTTGCCAGTTGAAAAATTCCTGGTGCTGTATCTTAACTAGACTGGATTTAAGAAGTGCCCTTTTTATAACAACCTGAGGGAGGTTTGGATACTTCCTCTGTTAGTGGATGGCCTCGCCTTTTCTACGGAGAAGTGCTATGACTTTCTCCTCTCCTTGCCTGATAAGGACGCTATGCGGCTTATACTCTCTTGGCATCAAAAAAAGAGGACTAAAATCAGGGATCGTTTACAGCATAGGGAGGTTACCTAGGGAGGGGATGACTAACTCCTACTACAAGGGAATTTATCCCCCCTGGTTTTCATTTGACTCCATGGGTTATTGGGATTAGATAAGGATGATCATAATAAGGTTATTTTAGTTTTGTTTTACCAGGGTATTATCTTCACCTTGTTATTAGTGAGTTGTAATACCTCCTCCTGCTTGTTTCTTGTTGTTTTTTATTGGGTTCTAAAGGTATGTGGTGTTTGTAATGTGATATTTGTATATGCTTGTTTGTTTGTTTGTTGTTTTTGTTCGGGACAGAGCAGAAGCTAGTGCCCTAAATAAAATTGTAATTGAATTAAAGAAGTGAAAGTGCACCTTTGGTGATTGCAGGAGCATGCATAATGCACAATATTAAGAAAGCTGAAGGAGTTGTCTGGAGAACCCACCACCACCTGTATACAGTCACCCAATCCCTCTGTTTCCTGATGATGACTATAAAGTGGAGAGACGATCAGGGTGTAGAATCAGAGATTCACTAAACATGGAGTTCCATGTCATAAATAATGCCGTATATATTGAGGAATAACTGTTTTTGATACAGGACTTCCCTTGTGCTATTCTCGTGCTATGATGCTAGTACAATATCTGCTGTTGTTCTGTTATTTCTGTGCTGATTATATGTGTAATGTTGATTGAAGTGTTTTCTACATTTCTATATGGGTTGCATGAGTTAAGTCTGATACATGCAATCTTAACAGTACACTCTTTGTTACTGTTTTTAAAAAAGTATACATCCACACATCTTTTTGAAATGTTCTTGTTCTTTATTAAGTAAAAATGTTTTTTAACCTTTGAAAACTTCTGTTCATTTATTAAACACTAGAAAACCTAAATAGGCTTCATGTTCACGTCAATGCAAAAAACGATCGTGATAAATTTGAAAGCAATTCTTTTAAAATCCTTTGTAAACAAGCATAGCCTTAACATTTGCCACTGGGGCCTGCTACATTCATTCATTCACCATGTGGTAGGGACTGTAGTATTATGTCCACCTTGTTAAGTTTTTCAAGTTCACCACAAGGGGTGTGCATGCCATTTTCGTTATTACAATAACAATAATGAACATTGTCATTTTCATTATCATTATTGCAGTAATAAAAATGACAAATAATAATAATGAAAATAGACATGAAAAGGACATTTTGTTTTTGGAATAAAGGAAAAACACTGAAAAACATATTTCCAGCTATAACTTTTTTTTCTTATCCAATTGTGATGAAAATTGGCAAGATTGTACCCCATGTGGAAAGCATTATATGTACTAAGGTTTGAAACTCTTAGATAAAGTAAACTGATTTTAGAAGCAATTGGTGTTGTGATTTTAAGAAAAGCTCCATACACTTTCATGGCTACAACTTCTTTATCTTACATCCAATTTGCATAAAGCCTGTGACTATAATGTCCCTCCACAAGTAAAATAATCCTGCCAATTTTCAGAAATATTAGATAAAGGTTCCAGATTGTATTACACATTAACTTGAAAATATATTTCTAGCTGTAAAATTGTTATATTCCATCCTGCTTAGAATATATATGTTAGGAATGTATGACACACCTTCCCTGTCATCTCTGCTAAACTACAGGACAATTTGATAAAGGGAACCAATTTTATAAGCAATTGAAGTTGTCCCCTTGAAGACCATTATTCAGATAAATAGCAGCACATGCAGTGCCTGTCAGAGGCAGGCACCTGGCATGGCAGGGAGAGGGAGGCTGTAGGAGGGAGGATGTAGAGCAAGATGTACAGATGGTTCTAAAAATTAGCCACTGAAATAATTTCACTGAAGTAGTTTTTAAATAATGTTACTATTTCGGTCCCATTCCAGTCTTTATTTACCTTTTCTGCTTATTTATTTCTGCCTGGCACAATATCATGTTCTGTAATCATCTGTGCCAAATAACCTTTTAGATATTCCATTAGAGATTTTTTCTGGTGTGTTAAAATATTGATTTTTCTCTTCATTTACAATGAGCATCTGTACACAGCTGCTGCTTCAACAGTCAGAAGCAGAGGTGATTATTACACTATTACAGTTTTTAGCTACTGGCACAACTCCTTTTTTGTATATAATGAAACAAATTTTTTGTATACAATGAAAAATAAGTGTAGTGCAGATGAAAGTGAAGTGCTAATTGAATGCAATTGAGCCAGGAATTGTATAGGAAGGTAGTGCAGAAAATATTTCACAGATACGTATGGTACATCTCAATTCTGACCTCTCTTTTCCGGCACAAATAAGAGTCCTTCTTGAACACTGGCTTCCAGTCATGCTAAATTGTGCCAAGCTACATGATAGTAGCATGACTGAGAGCCATTGTGTCTGGATACAATAACACAGAGCCATACTGCAGTGTTCCAAACTAAGGGACAGTTGAAAAGATAATACAAAAGCAGTAGCCTAAGGTAATGAGCCATTAAAACTATCTACAGGAGAACACTATTTGTGGGATTTTACAAAAAAAATAATGGAAGGTAACATCCCATGCTCTCCTATTGTCAGCAAAATCACCCATCTGACACAAAATCTGGTTCATCAGACAGAAAAAGCTACAATGGAGGATCAAACATACACAGCACCAAGCTCTTAACAATCAAAATGCGTAGTAACATTTGCTTGCCATCCAGTCCTTGCCTTGCCAGCATGCTCTACACAATTCTTTGACTGTTGCACCACAGGTACACATGGCACTACAAACGGAAGTTGTCTGAAGTTGTCACATTGCAAGCACTGGTTTGATTACTCATATAGCTATAGAACTGTCTTGAAGACAATGGACATGGCACTACAGGAGACAGTCACATTGCGGTTGTGCCACACTCGGAAAGGAGCAAGTGACAAGTTCATCTCACTTGCCATTCTTGTTGACTTGTACAGAGGAGGCGTTTGGGTCATGATGCAAGCCTTTTGAATGGGCAGGTGCTGGCAATGATGTTAGCTTTATGGCTTTTTTCCATTTTGTGCCCAGGCCCTGCGAAGATCCATGAGTGATGACAGACTTGGCATAATCTTCTCTTGCTTCAGACACAGGGTGATTTCAGACGTTACGGGCGGGCGGTTCACCACAGTGAACCCCCAGGGGGGGTGAACAGAACAACCGCACCCTGGGGTGAAAAGAAGCCCCTAACAGATGTGACGGGACTGGGACCACGTCCGGGAACAGGGCCGACCCATCACGGACCGGGGCAGCACAACAGACGTGCAGCTGATCCCCAGCCGTAGTCAAAACTCCCAGAAGGCACCGGGCAGGGGCGAGACACAGACATGGCCGCCGAAGGGCAAACAAAGCCAAAAGGCACACAAGGGAACGCCCACACAAAGGAAACGTGAAGGGAGGGGGGAAGAGGGAGAACAGGCTGACAGGTACCACACACAGCACAGCACACACACAGTGGACCTGCGGCGGGACACACTGCAAGACCACACACCCGGGCGCGCGTGCGCGCACACAACACACACACACACACACAGGAAAGGTCGGGAAGGGGGGGCAGGGGCACCCGGCAAACAGCACAAGGAACAACGGGAGGGACGAGGGGGGGCACAGCTAAGGGGCAGGGCACAGGCAGCAGCAACTCCCAGCCCCACAGCACCCCAGTTCCAGGAGGAGAACGGTGGCCCCACAGTCACAGAGGGGCAGATGGAGGGCA
>QEPC01014780.1:930972-969785 GCA_003113815.1 Sphenodon punctatus | reverse complement strand
GGGGACCCTTGCTTGGCCTGCTTCTCCCAGAGGAACTCACTGCCCTTCACCCTCCTATTGAAGAACCCCACCAGCTTCCTCCCCCGCAAGACCAGGGAGCTAAGGGTGCCTGGCCCAATTCCCCAAGCCCAGAGTGTCCTTGACCACAAGGTGAAGGGGTGTGTGGCGCAAGAGATGTTTGTTTCCTAGGCCCAGCCTGCATCATGAGGTCAGTCAGATAAGGCGGCCTAGTCCATCTAGTAAGAGAGAGAGAGAGAGAGAGAGAGAGGCAGAGAGAGAGAGAGAGGCAAAGAGAGAGAGGCAGGGCGGGTGCAAGCATTGGGATGGAGGGACAGCACCTCAGCAACACAGTACTATTAACAGCCGAGCCCTGGATGGAGGAGGAGGAGCCCTGTCCCACGACTGCCCCTGGCATGGGATGGATGGCGTGTGCCACTGCACCATCACTCTTTGTCCAGGGGCAGCTCGGGGAATCCCAGCAGCAGAAGGTTCACCTTCAAAAAGAGCAACTGCTCCACCAACTTGGCCCCCAGTCTTAGGTGGTGCGGGGAGCAAATGTCCCCCGCCACAGAGAACACCCGCTCGCTGGGGACACTGGTTGGTGGGCAGGACAGAATACCCTTGGCTACTTTTGACAGGGCTGGCCACATGTTGGCCTTGCCGGCCTAGTAGGCCAAGGGATCGCTGCTGGGATCAATGCATGGGTCCTCCTCCAGGTAGTTTTCCACAGCTGCTGAGGTTCCCTCATACTCCCTCTGGTAGCTCTGGGTGGGCACCACCTGTCCCACTGCCCTCAGCCATGCTACTTGACCTTTTGTGCTGGGCCCCATGCTCCCCAGAGTGGCCTGCACACAGGAGGAGCTGCTGGCACTAGTAGGGGTCCTGCTGCTGCTGCTGCTCATCCTGCAGCTGATGCTGCTGCTACCGCTAGGGCTGGGGTCAGGGATAGACCCAGATCACTGGAAGGGGTCGCTGCTCCCACTCCCACCATGCCCAGGGGCATTCTGCTCCCTGGCCCACTCTGCCTGTTGGACCTTCTGCACCAGCATACCCTTCCGGAGGCCATAGACTGCTGTCTCATGTGCCATGCTGCCCTTGATCCCGGGGTCCAGCATGGTTGCCATGACATATTCCTCCCGGTGCAGGAGTACATCAAAACGCACTCAGCCCTGCCTTCAGCTTCCGTGCCATGTCAAGCGCCTCGTTGGAGAGCTTCCTGCCCGGAGGACCAGAATCCCGCCCCCAATAATCTCGTCCAGGCTCCTCTTTAGACTATGGACCAGCAGGGTCACCTGGCAGAGGGTGGCAGTGGAGCTGCTCATGGTTTCCGTCACGGCCAGGAATGGTCTCAGGACGAAGACCATGTGAGCGATAATCTCCCATTCCTCCCTGTTGTACCCTGGAGGTGCCTTGTCTGTCTCCAGGTCTGCCTGATGCAGGGTGGCTTTCTGCTCAAGAAGCTTGATGGAGGCTGTGTGCCGTGTAAGGGATGCTTGTGAAGCCCCCATCATGAACTTCCTTTATGATATTGGCCACGTTGTCCATGACCACACACCCCTTGGTGAAGGCCGTGCTTGGCGTGACCCACTCCCTCACCATGGTGGCCAGGGCTGCCTCGAGGTTTCTTGAGGTGTGGGAGCTGTCCATGACTTGTGCCTGAAGCAGGGCCCACATGTACCCTGCTTCAAGACCCCTCCTGGCACTGCCTCTGGGTC
This sequence comes from Sphenodon punctatus, assembly GCA_003113815.1. Classification (NCBI taxonomy): domain Eukaryota; kingdom Metazoa; phylum Chordata; class Lepidosauria; order Sphenodontia; family Sphenodontidae; genus Sphenodon; species Sphenodon punctatus. Next base: position 968,070 of record QEPC01014780.1, on the reverse strand, counting down.
CTGCCACCAGTGTGCAGTCACTGCCAGTTAGGCGTGCTGGGTGTTTCTGTCAGACCACAGGTCAGTGGTGAAGTGGACCGTGCCCCCCCCAGCCCCTGCCAGCTGCTCCTTCACGCGCTCCTTCAAAGCCCTGTAGAGCTGTGGTACCACAGTCTGACTCAGTGTAGAGCAGAAAGGCAGCTTAAAGTTGGGGGCCAGGAACCCAGTCAGCCACTGGAAACCCTTGTCCTACAGAATTGAGAAGGGCTGCCCATCCAGGGCAATCATCTCAGCCAACAGGCGCTTCGCTTTATCTTGGAAGCCAGTGCCACAGCGCCTTGCCGATGACCTTGACAGATCCCCCCACCCCAGCTCCTCCATGGTGGACTGACGGCGCTCCTGGGGAGGCTTCTCCTGCTGTTCTGCCCCCCTTTCAGGAGGAATACTGCTCCTGCTGCTAGAGGCAACGGTTGGTGCTGGTGCAGGATGCTTGTCTGCAGAAGGAGTCGGGCCCTTGGCTGCTGCAGTCCAGAACCCGCTTGCATCCACTTCCCCTGACTTCCCGCTGAGCAGCAGAGTACTGTGACATGACTTTAGGTGACTTGCCATTGCTGTTGTCCCCAGGTTGCTGAGCACCTGCCCATGCTTTACCACCCTTTTGCACACAGTGAACTGCACCTCTCTGGGATCTTCTGCCCGCACCTGCTTGAAATGATCCCAGACTGAGGATTTCCCCCCCCCCCGCTCCTGCCTTCTAGCCCACCCCGAGTGACGCACTGCTGCCAGCGCTGCTTGGGGGGGAGAACTTGGTGCCTCTGGTGACACAGCTCTGGGAGGAGGCTCAGCCATCACCTCAGCTGCAGACATCTCCTCTGCAGCACTAGTGTCTGCCTCTGACTCACTGTTATCCGCGATCACGGTGATGTCCCATGAAGGGGAGTACTGGGACCCTGAGGATAGACTGCCTATGCCCGCCATGCTGCAGGCACTCTCTCTGTGACCCCCTCTATAGCTGCTAATGCTGCTGCTGCTGCTGCTACACCTCTCCCTACTAACATTGCCTGGGGATCAGGCCCTGCCTCTAGCAGCTGGGGTGGCATCCACCAGCTCTGGACTGCTGGGGATTGCCTCGACAGTGGGGGACATTGGTGACCTGTAGGAACACTGGAAGCAGCACCAGCACCTGCTCCAGCACCACCAGCAGTAGAGACAGACTCAGCCTCATGTACTGCAGGCCTTCCAGTGCCCTGCGTGGCAGTGGAGGAGGGCACTGCCAGGAGGCGACGCTGAGACAATGAAGCCTGGGGCACTAAAGCAGGCCTGCTGAGTATGGGGCGTGGTGATGTGCTCGGGCTACTGCTTCTGCCTGCTTCCACTCCCCTGGCACAGCCCCTGCCTCCTCTGGAACATGCCCCATTGCCTCCCCTACTGGCAGCAGACCGGCCTCTCCTTCCCTTCTCTATTTCTCCCACCATAAGAATGCACAAATATTTTATAAAAACTTTTTTTTATTTAAATTTCTTAATCTAATATATATATATATATATATATATATATATATATATATATATATATATATATATATATNATATATATATATATATATATATATATATATATCTACACCAAATCTAACTGCTATTAACTATTCTAAAACCTATTGAACTAAATGGAATATCCTAATAATGAATTACAAAGGCCTTGTCCTACAAACACACTGTATCTCTATAACTAAAGTAACTATTATGTATATCTATTAAGTAACTATCTATCTCATAACTATCTATGTATATATACAATATTACACAGGGGGAAACACAAAGAACACAGAGAGGGGTACAAAACAGAAATGAAAATCAATCTAATAGTAAATAATTCTACTCTAAATAAATCCAAAACTTAAAACAGGGGAAAGGAATCAAGGATGGAATAAGAGGGAGAGGGAAAGGATTCAATGGAGGGGGGAGGGAGGAAGGACGATTGAACACAGGGAACACAGGGAGGGGTAAAAACAAAAAATAACACCTTAATCTATCTAATCTAAGCTAAATAAATGATAATATGGAGGTAGATGGGTTGGATGGGTGAAATAGGAGGAGGACTGCAATGGATTGAGGAGAACAAAACTGCTGGGAGAGGGAGTCTTCTGAAACTCCTGCTGTTCAGGAACAGTGACTAGCTCAGAAGGTGTTGGGAAGGGGGGAGGCAATCAGTTTTGTTTCTTGCTGCTCCTGCCTCACCGCAAGCCCCATTGGCTACGTGCAGCCTAGCCCATGGCCAGTTGTAGACTACGAAGCCAGTGGTCTGAGGTGAAAAGGGATGGTGATTCGGCAGGCTGACTGCTACTCCAAAACTCTCCACCCCTGGTGCCTGGACATCTGCTCCTCAGCTGACTCCCCCTCTCCATCACATTTTGCCTTCCAGTGACACATTTTTGTCACCCGAAAGCAATCTGAACTGACCGAACTGTTCAGTCATTTCGACGTTCGGAATTGAGTTCAGTTCGGTCTGTTCATGTTCAGATTCAGATTTGGATTCGGTCTTCCGAACAGGCCGAGTTTGTGTCGAACTCCAATCTTCCGAACCGCGTTTGCCCATCCCTATTAAACTACAAGCCTGCAAGTCCTTAAATCATAACGTATCTTTTTAACTCTACCCTCAGAAACCTCAGAAGGAAAAAGGTTGAAATGGGCTAGGGCAAAAGCCCTACTCTGGAACCAGCATAAGGATGAACTTAAATATTCCATCCACTGGGGAGCCACCGGAAATTATTTATACAGCGGAGAAAATTTTTGAGAGCTAATTGCTGCAGACAAATGCTGTCCCTCCTGGTCCTTAACATGCCTCTTTACAAGAGCCAAAGGCAGCTCAAGGCAGCTTACGCTATATAAAAAATATAAAAATACACAAACAACAAACATAAAACATCTAAAAAGGGGAAAGGGGAAAAAAGAGGGAGAAACATTCCCCCCCCCCCCAGGAAAAGAGGGTCCTCTGATCTTGTGGAAGATACAGAGTTTGATTTCCCAGCACTGCAGCCTCTGCATAATTGGAGGCAAAGTTGTGTGGCTTTGTTTTCCCATGAGACTTGAAGCTGTGTGGTATTTGCCTGCCAGAGTTTTTCCCAGAGGCAAACACTGCGAATCTTGCCTTGTGGGAAAGTGCCCTAAGAACAAGGCAGATTCAAATCAGTGAGAGAGTGTTCCACCCAGCTTCCTGTTGCTATCATCATGTCTTTTATGACTGCAGGAAGTCAATCGGGAGGCTGGGAGGCGGGGCATGGGCAGGACAGACAGGAGACAGTGTGGAGTCAGGATAAGGCAGGGAGCCTGCCTAATATCCTTCACCCAAAATATCATTGGGCATTTTCAGACAAGACACTTTCCACCCAAATAATAGCTGGGTCAATTGATGAAAGCAGAGAAAAAAGCAGTGCTCCTCAAGGGTGCAAGACAGACAGTCAAAGCCATAGCTGAACCAAGTGGATAGCCAGAAGGGAAAGTTGAGAGGGAGTGTCAGGATGTGGTCCAAGGGATGAAACGCCAAGACAGCAGTCAGTAATAGGTGTGTGCAGAAGGGACCTCTATCATTTTCATTTTAGTTTTTGTTTTCATTTTAAAAAATTCCTTCATTTTCTGATTTTTGTTAAAAACCTGTTCATTTTCATATCTTTTTTTTAAAAAAACAACTATTTTTTTTTTAAAAAAGTTTTTTAAAAAATCACTGTGCATGCACAAAATGGCCATCACCGAACTGTTTTGCGCATGTGTGCCCTTTTCCAAAATGGCAGCGGCCACAACTCTCAGAGGAAAAACTGCTGCAAGGGGGAGCAAGGACCTCTTTCCCTCAGCCATCTTATCACTTCCTAGAAAGCTAGTGTAGCTAGGTGTGCAGTACTTAGACAGGGGGAGCCTCGTTCTGATCTCGCCTTATCCAGAAACTCACTGGGTGACCTTGGACCAGTTTCATTATTTTCTCAGCCTAACCTACCTCACAGGGTTGTTGTGAGGGTTAAATTGTTGTATGTAAATAGCTCTGAGTGCCATGGCAGGCGGTTGCTATATAAAAATAAATATTAGTATTATCTTTATTTTTACTTACTTAGAAGTCAGCAACCCTCACCAGTCAATTCATCCTGCCTGAGAAGAAAGCCAGTGGCTTGCCTCTAGTCCTTGAGCAGACAATTTTACCCCTCCACTCAAGCCTTTTTTACTGGGGTGTCAGTGATCCGTCTTTCCTCCATCCCTTCCTCCTTTTTTTTGATGACTCCTGCCTCATCTCAGGTGACAGGAGAGACAGATTTTTTCCATCCATGGCACAGATCTTCCTGTGTGTATGTGTGTATGACTGTATGAGAATGCGTGTGCATGTGTGAGGTCTAGACATTAGATTGGGGTGGCCAAAAGATGGCTCTTGGCTATATGGAGATCTTGATATGTGGCTTTTAGGGCTGGGAACTTTGTCCACCCCTATTACATACATAGCATAATCTCAGCAAAGACCAGGCAGATGTAATCCACCAAGGATTCAAATGATCAGGCCAGAGTTACTGATTGTCCCTGGATTGTCACCAGGAAAGACAACTGCCCCAGAGACATGAGATCTGAGTATAAGCTCTGCAGCTCCTGACATGTACATATAAGTTGATACCTGGGAAAGAAGATGAAGTTGTTTTGTAAGGTATTGCTATGTTGATTTGTGTGTGTGTGTGACAACCAATTACATCTCTCCCTATACCTAAACAAATAAGATAAATGACCAGATGTAGTGACTGATTTTTCCTTCTGTAGCCTCTGATCTGGCTGCTCCATTTTGCCCAATGCAGCTGGAAAGCTGCCTCAGATGTAGTAAATCCCTGAGTGACATAAAAGTCAGAGTAGATGACTTTATCCCAGCTGATCCCAGCTGTAGGTGTGTTGAGAGGGTACCCAGTGTCAGTTCCCATTGTTCCGATGATCTCTGGCTGGTGGGTTATTTTCAGAGTACAGATCCAAGTACAGCTGGCATTATTAAAGCCTTCTTAACAATAGTCAAATGTACACTGCAGTAGCTACTTCATTGAAGTCAGGCCAGTCCAAATACAGGAGCTAGCAGCCACTTGGGACCACTGCCTTTTTTGACTAGTCTTTACCATCATTTATTCTTTCATTATCAGGTTGCTGCAATGGCACAAGCTCTCATGACTCCCTATGATATAATAAAGTTTTTGTTTCTCTTGATCCTCTTTTTCTCTTATCTCTTTCTCTTATTCTTTTTTCTAGTTTTCTGTTAAGCAAAAGTTCTGCAAGTACATACCCTGCTGCAAAGGTGCTGTACTATCATTTTGCAGTGCTAAATAAGAATTTGAGTTACAGCTCTTTTGCTTTTTAAAAACATTCACTTAATTATTTCTACATCATTTCTCACTACCCCATTAGACTGTGGGTATCCAGGACTAGATGTACTGTGCTTAAACCCATACGTCTTTGAAAATTGTCTGTACTCAGAACCATCAAATTGTGGTCAATTATCTGTCATTATTGCCTCTGGCATGCCATGTCCAATGGAGACAGATGTTTAGGTCTAATAACATGCTCTGCAGTAGGGTCCTCTCATAATGATATCTTTGGATAGTGTGAAAAATTGTACGTTGTAAAGACATAGGTTTTGAAGGTGTTTTTTTAAAAAAAATCAGAATGTGTGAACAAGTGAAATGTTTAGTAAGTACCAGGTGCAGCTCGCCTCTCAGGGTGTTGGGGGCGCTGACCCCCCCAAGCGCCCCGCCAGGTGCCGCCGCCGCTCATAAGAAAGAGAGGGGAAAAAACCTCACCGCCACTTCCCCGCCACCCGCAGCAGCCTCTGCCTTGCCTTTGCTTCAGAGCGGAGGCTGCAGCAGTGCTGTGGTCAGTTTCAGTGAAACTGACATGAAACTGACCACAGCGCTGCTGCAGCCTCTGCTCTGAAGCAAAGACAAGGCAGAGGCTGCTACGGCGCTGTAGTTGACTTCTGGGATCCACTCCAGAGGAGTGGGTCCCAGATGGCTCAATGCTAAGCCCAACCGCGTTTTCCAATGGAAAACGCGGTTTGGGCGGCTGAGCGCTCAGCCCGGCTGAGCTCATCCACTCTACATAGCACGTATAGTATGTGCTGTGGAGGGAGAAGCTAGGGCTTCCTTGTGCTCAATGGGCGCAAGGAAAGCTCTCACCAGCGCGCTTGTTGAAAGCGCCCTGGTGAGATGCCCTGGGCTGGGGGCCTGAGGCAGGGAGCACTGCGCTTGCGCGCTGTCCCTGCCTCACATGCTCCAAGAAGAAATGGCTGCCACAGCGCCGCTTCAGCTGAGCTCCCAGCACCAGGTAAGAAGATTAATTTCTTTCCTCTTCTTCTCCCGCACCCCCCCCAGGCTGTTTCCCACCCTGCACCCCCCCAGGCTGTTTACCACTGGGAAACAGAATGGGGGGAAACAGCCTTGGGGGGGGGTGCGGGAGGAGGATTCACCCCCCACACACCCCAAGGTACCCCGCAACCCCCTGGGCTGTTTCCCACCCTGCACCCCCCCCCAAAGGCACCCCACTGCTGTGTTTTGCCAGTGTGTTCTGTGTTTCCCCACCCCAGGGATCAGTACAGTACTGGTACTTACCTGCTGCTGGTGCTGGCTCTGGGTCACCAGCGGCGGCCTGGAGCTCGCACTAGGGACTTAGGGGAAATTTTTATTTTTTTTTAAATCCAGGCTGGGCAGGGTGGGTGGGGGGTGTCCCCCTTGTCACCCGCGCAGCCTGGACTTGGGGAGGGAAAGTGTTTGGGGTTTTTTGTTTTGTTTTTTTTACATTGCAGCCATTCATTTGAATGGCCGCAATGTAAAAAAATCCGGCACGGGGGGATTCGGTACCGGAACCAAAATACCGGAATAATCCGATACTGCCGGTACACCAAAATACTGGCAGATCGGATACCGGATGATCCGGTAGTCCCACCCCTACTTAGTAGGGAACCAGTTTCATGCCCCCAAGATATTGAATGAGCCTATTCCTTTATTACGCTATGCAGATAATGCAGTTCTAATGTCACAATCTCAGATAAGTCTTCAGAGGTTATTGGATGCCTTTCAACACTATTGTAAGGTAAACAGTCTGGAAATGAATACAGTCAAAACTATAGTTATGGTGTTTGGGAGTGGTAAGAAGGACTATTCTTGGTCAATAAATAAACAGAAGTTGGAAGTTGTCCCTATATTCAAATATCTTGGCATTTATTTCTGTAAAAATCTTAGCTGGTCCAAATATATTAAAACACATTGTATCAAAGCCAGACAAGCTCTTGGTGGAGTTCTTTCCTTTTATAACAAACAAGGACAAAGGGCATTATTACAAGGTCTGGAAGTCTTTAGATCAAAGATTCAGTCTGTGTTGCTATATGGGGCAGAAATTTGGGGTTATGATTCTATGGGTTTTTTCACATTAAACGCTACCATGTGTGCCCATGCTTTACTCCAGCGTGGCCACCCATTGTGGTGTCATGTGTGATCCCACCTACCAGATATTACCACAGAGGGAGATCAGAAGTTGACCCAGACCATGGCGGAGTTAATAGGGATGTGCGAATGCAGTTCGGACGTTTGGAGTTCGGGCCAAACTCAGTCAGTTCGGACACCCAAACCGAACGGCCAAACCAAACGCCAAAACCCGCAAACAGTTTTGCCGCATTTGGATGAGTTTGGGCAGGTTTGGGTGGGAAAAACCTTTCTGGCAGGTCCTGGGGGGGGGGGGGCGCAACTGAGGAGCAGACTTCCTGGTGCCAGGGGTGAAGAGGCTTGGAATAGAAGACAGTCTGCCCAATCACCATCCCTCTTTTCCTCAGACCACTGACTTCACAGTCTGCGATTGGCATGGGGCTAGGCTGCACAGAGCCAAACACGCTTGTGGTAAGGCGGGTGCAGCAAATAACAAAAGTTATTGCCCTCCCCCCCTTCCAATTTCTTCTGTAGCCACTGATCCTCATAGCAGACGTTTTCGGAAGTCTCCTCTCAGCAGTTTCTGTTCTTAATCCATTGCCATCTTCCTCTTATTTCACCCATTTCCACACATTTACCTCCATAATTTCATTTAGATTAGATTAGAAAGATTTAGGTGTTATTTTTATTTTTTTACCCCTCCCTGTGTTTTCTCCCTACCCTACATTGAATCCTTCCCTCCTCCCTGTATATATTCCATCCCTGATTCCCTTCCCCTATTTTTGGATTTATTTAGAGTAGCATTAGATTGATTTAGGCTTCATTTCAGTTTTGTACCCCTCCCTGTGTTGTTTGTTGTGAGCCGTGTGTGTCCTCCCCCATTCCTGTGTGTGGATGGATGGAGGGATAGATAGATTAGATTAGGTAGCTGTAGGAGTTAGCTTAGTTATAGAGATAGTGTGTAGTGATTCAGTTTAAATATTTTATAGTGTATTTGTAGGACACAATCCATTTAGTTCCATAGGTTTTAGAATAGTTAATAGCAGTTAGAGTTACTGTAGTAGATATATATAATATTCAAATTTTGATTAAATATATACATAAATAAATAAATTAAATAAACGTATAAAATCTTCCTCTGCATAATTTGTAAAGAAAAAATGGAGAAGGGAAGCAGGAGAGGCCGGTCTGCTGCCCATAAGGTGGGCAATGGGGCATGTGGCAGAGATGGCAGGGGCCATGCCAGCGGAGTGGTAGGCATCAGCAGCCACCCAAGCCCATCACCACACCCCAAACTGCACAGGCCTGATTTTGGCAGTCAGGTTTCAGAGGCTCCCAGCAGTGGCACTAGGGGTGTGGTTCAGTGCCGCCTCCTGCCAGTGTCCTCCACTGCCACACAGGGCATTGGAAGTCCTGCATTCCAGGAGGCTGTGGCTGTCTCTGCTATGGCTGCAGGAGCAGGTGCAGGTGCTTCAGGGGCAGGGTCCAAAGTTCACCATGGGTCACCAGCATCCCCCATTATTGAGGTGATCCCCAGCAGTCCAGGGCTGGTGGATCCCACCCTAGCTGATAGAGGCAGTGCCCGATCCCTGGGCAATGGCAGAAGGGAGAGGAGCAGCAGCAGAAGCTATAGGGGAAACTGGGAGAGTGGCAGCAGCATGGTGGGCAGTCCATCAGTCTCAGGGTCCCAGTAATCCCATTTGCGGGACATCACTCTGATTGGGGACAGAGAGGCAGACACTAGTCCCATGGAGGAGATGTTTGGAGCTAAGGTGATGGCTGTCCCTCCAAGAGTTGTGTCACCACCATGTTTTGCCCCTCCCAGCAGTGCTGTCAGCGGTGCGTCACCCGGTGAAGGTCAGAAGGCAGGAGGGGGCAGAAAATCCTCCGTATGGGCGCATTTTAGGTTGGTGCGGGCAGATGATCCCAGGGAGATGCAGTGTGCTTTGTGCCAGAAGGTGGTGAAGCGTGGGCAGGTGCTCACCAACCTTGGCACAACTGCTAAGCGGACAGGCAAGGGCAATGGACGCCAGCAGATTGCCGACTGCAGTGGCCAGTCATCCACCTCCATCAGTGGGCAAGCGTCCAGCTTGAACAGCTGCCTCCAGTGGCAGGGACAGTATCGGTGCTAGGGGGGAGGAGAATCAGCAGCAGAAGTGTCAGTGCACCATAGAGGAACTGGAGTGGGGGCATCTGCCAAGTCCATCAGCAGCTGCAGGACATGGAGGGCAGTGTGGTTTTCAACTGAAAGCCACGCGCATGTTGGAGGAAATGAAAGCGCTGGATGGCCAGCCCTTCTCAGTGGTCGGGGACATGGGATTTAGGCACTTGATTGGCTTCCTGGCCCCCAGTTTAAGCTGCCCTCGTGCACCACCCTGAGTTGGCAGGTGGTACCAGCCTTGTACCGGGCTTTAAAGGAATGTGTGAGGGAGCAGCTGGCAAGGGCTGGGGGTGCCACTGTCCACTTCACCACAGACCTGTGGTTGAGTAAGAACGCGCAGCACGTCTAACTGGCAGTGATGGCATACTGGTGGCAGTGTTAGCCAGGACCCCTGGTCCCCCCCAGAATGGATATACCCCCCCTCTTTTTGTGATAGCCAACTGACTTGGACCCGGGGGCCAGCAAAGCCCACAGGGGTAACCAAGGACAAGGAGGCTTGGGGACAAGCCCCACATGGATGCAAGAGGAAGGGGGGGCATGGAAAATAAGGATTGGGACCAACCACCCTAGCGCCTAGCAAAAAGGGACCGCTCATGGAAAAATACCAACCTAAGGTTGAGAAAAAGACTAGAAGGGTAAGCTCTCTAAATAAAGAATAGAGTTGTTAAGGATAGAGACTCACCCTGTTGTAACAAAGGACCGGTAGCCATGACTCAGTGCAGCAAACATCCTATCTCCATATTCCACAAGAGAAACCAGACACACACTCATTGTATCCTGAAACCTGTCATTCAGCCCTTCCTTCCCTCCCTTCATTTTTTGTTTACCTTTACCTCCTGTATAAAAGGTATCTGGTGCATCTAGTATAGCCCTTTTTGTCATGGAAGTAACCTCCCCTCGTTAGCCCATTGTACACCCCAAATGACTCTTCATAGCCTCCCAAACACCTTTGTCCAGCACCCTGTAACTGCCCCTGGTTTTCCCATCAACTTTTGTGAAATCCTAGGACCCAGATACGTGCAGGTTACTCTGTGCATGTCTGAGTTGAGAGATCTCCCAGACTCTGGTTTGCCCCTAACTCCGCTGGATCCATGGGCCGCCTGTCCCTTCTCAACAGGCAAGAAAATGTAACCACAGGTCCAAACTTTTCCAGCCAACTGGGGAAGCTCTCTCTCTCTCTCTCTCTCTCTCTCTCTCTCTCCCTCCCCATCACTGAGCCAACACTGGACCCCCCCTTCTCCTACCATACTTCCCACAAGCTGCTTGTGTTTTCCCCCTTTTTAAATCCAGCCAGCCAGCCCGGGGCTGTGTTTCTTTGTTTTATATAACAATTAACTTGTTGTTTTTGGACACCTGTCTCTCCCTCTCTCTTTCTATTTGGGGAGGGTACATAAACTGCCTGTAGCACATACTGTCCTCAGCTTGATCCTTTTGAACATGTGGAGACCCCAGTTTAAGTCATTAAGCTCATTCCCCCCGAAGTTTAAGGAACAGTGGATATTGGGGTACCCAACCCCAATAGTCACGAGTGGGAGGGGGTCTCTTGTTAACAGCAGGACATGGAGGCAGCATTTGGCAGTGGCAGGAGGGGTCCCGAAGCAGGGGAAAGGTGGGGCCTGCTTCAGGTAGAATTAATGGACGGCCCCCGCACCACTGGAACATCAAGGCAGCCCTGATTGCCATGGTGAGGGAGTGGGTCATGCCAGGTGCGCCCTTCACCAAGGGGTGTGTGGTGACAGACAACGCGGTTACCATATTGAGGGCAGTCCACGAGGGGGGCTTCACCAGTATCCCGTGCGCCACACACACCTTTCACCTGGTGGTCAGGGACGCTCTTGGCTTGGAGGAGAAGGGGATTGGGGAAGGCACCCTTAGCTCCCTGATCGAGCAGGGGAGGAAGCTGGCTGGTTTCTTTAACCAGAGCGTGAAGGGTAGTGACCTCCTCTGGGCGAAGCAGGCAGAGCAAGACTCCCCAGTGCACCAGCTGGTGCAGGATGTGTCCACCAGGTGGAATTTGACGTTCCTAGTGCTTGAGCGACTTCTCGATCAGAAAGTCGCCTTGCATTAGGTTCAACTGGTGAAGGACAGCGGGTCACCTCCAGGGTACAACAGGGTGGAATGGGAGATCCTGGCTCACAGTCTCCATGCTGAGACCGTTCCTGGCCATGACGGAGACCATCAGCTCCTTCATGGCCATCATCAGCCAGGTGACCCCTCTGGTCCAGAGTCTCCTCAGGAGGCTGGAGGAGATACACCAGGGGTAAATCTCCCGCCAAAAAGGGATGAGAGAAAATAAAGGACAAAGTCCAATAGAAATATACAAATAAAATGTACTATAAAAAATGTTTATACGTAAACTAAATACAATGATAAAAATCACCTATGTGTGCATACAATCTAATGATTATACAAAGACAATGCAAATGCAATCATCAAGTAGTAATGGAAAATCAAGTTGAATAAAAACCACTACCAAAGGTAGCTAAAAATAATGAAATAATGAATGTGCATGGCCTATCTGCCAATCATATATAAAATGTCCCAATGATAGAATAATAGATGCCTCAGGAGCCTGGAGGAAATTCTCCAGGGATGGGATTGTGACCCTCAGGACAGGAAGCTAGCGGATGAGGTGGTTGCCCTAGTGCGGCGGCTGAAGCTGCAGTTTGATGAGCTCCTGCAGCGGGAGGAATATGTTTTGGAAACCATGCTGGACCCCAGGGTCAAGGGCAGTGTGGTACGCCAGACAGTGCTCTATGGGCACTGGAAGGGTGACCTGTAGGGTATGGCAGGCAGAGAGGGCTCTTGAGAGTGCATGGCAGCATTAGCAGGATGCCCCTGGGGATGGTGGGAGTGGAAGCAGCCACCCCTTTCAGCCAGTGGGGTCTATCCTTGCCTCCAGCCCTAGCAGTACCAGTACCAGCAGCAGGCTGAGCAGCAGCAGCACCCCTATTGCCAGCAGCAGCAGCTCCTATTTGCAGGCCACTATGGCAAGCATGGGCCCGTGCACAGCAGGGCAGGCAGCGTGGCTGAGGGCAGTGGTGGAGGTGGTGCCCGAGGTGGTGCCCAAGCAGAGCTACGTGAGGGAGTACGACAGCACTTCAGCAATGCAGCAGTGGAGACCTCCCTGGAGGAGGAGCTGTGCATAGATCCCAGCAGTGATCCCCTGGCCTATTGGGCCGGCAAGACCAATGTGTGGTCGGCCCTGTCCAAAGTGATCAAGGGTCTCTTATCCTGCCCACCAACGAGTGTCCCCAGCGAGCAGGTGTTCTCCATGGTGGGGGATATTTGCTCGCCGCACTGCCTGAGACTGGGGGCCAAGTTGGTGGAGCATTTGCTTTTTATAAAGGTGAACCTTCCGCTGCTTGGATTCCCTGAGCTGCCCCTGGACATGGATTGATGGTGCAGTGGCATACTCCATCCCATGCCAGGGGCAGTCTTGGGACAGGGCTCCTCCTCAATCTGGGCGGCTGCTGCTGCGGTGCTGTCCCTTCCTCCCAATGTCTGGTGCCCATCATGCCTCTCTCTCTTCCTCTCTCTCACTAGATGGCCTTGGCTGGCCTCTCTGACTGACCTCATGATGCTTGGTGGCATTGGGAAGTTGTAAGCCTGCCAGGCAGCCTCTGGCTAGACGATCTCTACGCGCCTATCTGACTGGCTGTCTCGCACGCTGCACAGTCTTCACCAGCCTTTCTGAAAGCCCTGTCAATGTCCCAGCCTGCCTTCTCTACTACTTCTCATGCCCTGTTGCTTGTCTGCCTGACCATCCAGGTTGCCAAGATCAAAGCCTGCCTCAGTCTGCCTTCCCATGCTCATGGCACGCTGCGTGTCTGCCCGCCTTGGTTGCCAAGCTCGAACCCTGCATCAGTCTGCCTTCTGCTTATGCCAAAGTGCCTGTCTGCCCACCCTCTGTGAAAAACTGAAGCCCTGCCCCAGCCTGCCTGCCTCTCATGCCAAGGTGCCTGTCTGCCTGCCCTGGCAATGCTGGATGATGTGTCCCACTGGCCTTGTAATTCCACTACTGCTGTCTACTGGTCCATGGGTGCTCTGCCCTGGCAAATCAAAATGTGCCCACACAATCCAGCTGCTGCCGTCTGCTGCTGTATGGGAGCTCTTCCCTGGAAAATCCTACCATTCTGGCTCTATGGGTGCTGGGCACAGACAAATCCTGCTGCTGCCGTCTCTGCTGTTCCACAGGTTCTGTGCCCTGGCAATCAAATTGCTGCTGCTGATGATGCCACCTCTGCAGTGGCACAGGCTCTGTGCCCTGGCCATCCAATCTATGCTGTTGCTGATGCCACCGCTGCTGTGCCATGGGTTCTGTGCCCGGGCAATCCAATGTCTGCTGCTGCTGCCAATGCCATCTCTACTGTGCCATGGGTTCTGCTACTGGGCAATCCAATGTCTGCTGAGGCTGCCAATGCTGCCCAGTTCCCCTGCTGTCTGTGCCATGGGTTCTGTGCCTGGCAAACCAATGTCTGCTGCTGATGCCAATGCTACTTCTGCTGTCTGTGCCATGGGTTCTGTGCCCCGGAAATCCAATGTCCACTTCTGGTACCTCTGCTGTGCCATGGGCTCTGTGCCCCAGCAATCTAATGTCTGCTGCTGCTGTGCCATGGGTACTGCGGCCCGGCAATGTAATTTCTGCTGTTGCTGAGGCTGCCACTGCTGTGCCACGGGTTCTGTACCCAGGCAATCAAATGTGCACTGCTCCTATCTCTGCTGATGCCACCTCTGCTGTGCCATGGGCTCTGTGCCCTGGCAATCCAATGTCTGCTACTGCTGCTGTTATTACATGTTAACCATTTGCTCCTCACTCTTGTAGATGGGCATAGTCTGGATGAGTCCACCGGCGGGCGGGGGCTGGGTGTCCACGAGATTCGCCACCGGGCAAGGCTTGCCCGATTTTCAGAAGAGTGTGTTGAGATCAGCGAGTAGGAGGCAAACCTGCAATGCCCATCCAAGTAGGGGTGCCAACCACCAAGCCCTGGCCGGGCCTCTGCCACTGCTCCACCAATGTTTGGCACCCTGCAACGCCCGGTCAAGTAGGGGTGCCAGTCACCAAGCCCTGGCCAGGCCTCTGCTGCTGCTGCTCCACTGATGCCAACCAGTCTGAAATGCCCATCCAAGTAGGGGTGCCAACCACTACTGCAGGACCCACCATCAGGGTTCTGGGGTCTACATTACAGGCAGGGAGGGCTGTCATTCCACTTCATCCAGAAGTTGTCACTCTAGTCCCAGGACCTACTGTCAGGGTTCTGGGGATGGCATTTTGTTCACAGTTAGACGTCTTTCCACCACATCAAGAAACAACCAGCCACTCCAGCCCCAGAACCCACCATCAGGGTTCTGGGGTCTGTGTTACAGGCAGGAGGGCTGTTGTTCCACTTCAATTTCTGCCAATGATCCACCGATGCCAGCCAGCCTATGTTCTAGGTAAGGAGGGCTGTCGTTCCACTTCATCCAGAAGCTGCCACTCTAGTCCAAGGACCCACCATCAGGGTTCTGGGGCCTATGTTCCAGGCAGGGAGGGCTGTCCATCCACATCATCTAGAAGCTGCCACTCTAGTCCCAGGACCCACCATCAGGGTTCTGGGGGCGTTATTCTGCTCACAGGGAGCTGTCATTCCACTGCATCATGAAACAGCCAGCCACTCCAGCCCCAGGACCCACCCTCAGGGTTCTGGAGCCTACGTTCCAGGCATGGAGGACTGTCATTCTACTTCACTGTCTTCCAATGCTCCACCGATGCCAGCCAGTTAGCCTACATTCCAGGCAGGAAGTTCTGTTGTTCCACTTCATCCCGAAACTGCCACTCCAGTCCCAGGACCCACAATCAGGGTTCTGGGGTCTACGTCCCAAGCAGGAAGGGCTGTCCATCCACATCATCCAGAAGCTGCCACTCTAGTCCCAAGACCCACTGTCAGGGTTCTGGTTCTGTCATTCCACTCACAGGGAGCCATCATTCCACCACATCAAGAAACAGCCAGCCACTCCAGCTCCAGGACCCACTGTCAGTATTCTGGGGCATACATTCCAGGCACAGAGGGCTGTCATTCCACTTCACTGTCTGTCAATGCTCCACCGATGCCAGCCAGCCAGGCTACGTCCCAGGCAGGGAGGGCTGTCATTCCACTTCATCCAGAAGCTGCCACTCCAGTCCCAGGTCCCACCATCAGGGTTCTGGGGCATATGTTCCAGGTAGGGAGGGCTGTCTTTCCACTTCACTGTCTGCAAATGCTCCACTAATGCCAGCCAGCTTTCAACGCCCGGCCAAGTAGGGGTGCCAGCCTCCGAGCCCAGGTCAGGCCTCTGCTGCTGCTCCACCAATGCCTGTCAGCCTGCAACTCCCAGCATCTTCTGCTGCTGCTGTTGGGTCTCAGACAGCCAGACATGTCCCTAAGGGCACCCCCGGGGGCCAAGCGCCGAGCCTGCCTGCCTGGGCAACCCAGGGTGTCAAGCTGCAAGCCTTCCCGGTCTCTGCTGCTGCTGCTATGTCTCTGATGCCCTGCCATGCCCCCACGGGCACCCCTGGAGTGCCCCAAGCCTCTGCCGTGGCTGAACGTTTCAAACGTTCAGGGGGGTCCAAACTCCGTGGGACCAAACCCATAAACCAGATATAAGTTTTCGTACTGAACGTCCGAACGGCTGAGCATCCAAACTCCAGTCTGTTCACACATCCCTAAGAGTTGGGCACTGGTCTCCCTGACAAGTCCCAAACCAGAGTAAGCCCTGCCATGATCTTGGGAAGCCATCATCAGACCAGGGTAGAGTGGACCGTCATGTATGATGGCCTGCTGTAACATATCTCTGGCTAGTGGCTGGAGCTTTTTCAGGTGGGCACAGCAGTCTCAAAGGCTGCTGCACTGTCCCATCATAGAGGAGTCAGGGCCACACTCAGCACTTCTCGGGGCACAGCGCCCCGCCTTCTCCCTGTCCCTTCCCCAACCATGGCTGCCGGCACATTTGCTCGGTGGCTGGGCCAGATTCTGCACATGGTGAGGGCTCTCACCCCGGGCAGGATCAAAACATGGTGGCGCATAATGATGTCATGCATGAAAATACCCTATGACATCCAAAAATACTTTCCAATTCTTTTTTAAGACGGTTACTGTTCTCACCAAATTCTACAACAGGGGGAATTTTACCTGCTGAAACGGGCCAGCTTAATGTTTACACACAAGCTCAGTTAACAGCAACAAACTATTGAATGACAATAAAACCTTTTTCACCAAACAGATACCTAAGATGTGCCTCACCAAAGCAGTTAGTCACCAGACTGTATTTTCATTTATTTGGTTAAGTACCCTAGCTCATTTTTTCCAGGTAAATGGACTACGGTACTTTATTTATTTATTTACATTTATTGGCTACCCCCTCATGTGTATGGCATCTTGGGGTGGCTCACAACAACTAAAACAATAATAAAATACATAAAACAACAATATAAATAATTTAAAACTACCCCCCCTCAAACATTCCCCCTCCCTCCCCTGCCCTCCTCCCCTCCCCTCTGAAGGCCTGGGCGAATAGCCAGGTCTTACAGGCTCGATGAAAAGCCATCAGATCCGGGGCCAGGTGAGCTTCCTCCTGGAGGGAGTTCCAAAGCCGCGGCCCGGCCACTGAGAATGCCCTCTCCATCATGGTCCCCCGTTTAACACAGGGGACCTCCAGGAAGGCACCCCTGGCAGACCACAGGGGCCTCCCTGTGGTGCGGAAGGCGAGGTGGTCCCCAAGGTATTAGGATCCCAGACCATATAGGGCTTTATAAACCAACACCAACACCTTGAATCTGGCTTGGTGCGCTATAGACCGCCAGTGCAGAGTGCGGAGTACACGTGTCATATGCTCCCGTCACCTCGTCCCCATAAGGAGACGGGCCTCCGCAATCTTCAGCAGCTGCAGCCTCCAAATCAGAACCAAGAGAAGCCCCACGTAGAGTGCATTATGGTCTGATTGTGATCTAATAGTCTCGCAGAAGATTTTAAAAAGAAATTATTGTTAGATTAAAAGATATCAGCATGCAAGAAGATATGGGGTAGTGACAGCTTCTCGAATTTTTTCTATTTAGAAACTTATTTGTTAATGGTACAAAATCATAAACAAAGGGAGGCCATCACAAGATTATGCTTAAACTTAATGAATTCTGCCATTGTTAAAGGCAGATGGGTGTAAATTCCATATGCTGCCAGAAAATATTCTTGTGGGGGAAATGAAATTGATAATATAAACTAGGGATGGGAATTTTGGTTTTGGATAAAACTTAAAGTACCCAAAAATGGCCATTTTGGATTAATCCAAAATTTTTCGGTTTCGGTACACCAGCAGCAGGCTGAGCAGCAGCAGCACCCCTATTGCCAGCACCAGCAGCTCATATGTGCAGGGCACTTGGGAGAGCATGGGCTCATGCACAGCATGTCAGGCAGCATGGCTGAGGGCAGTGGTGGTGCCCAGACAGAGTTACGTGAGGGTGTATGACAGCACCTCAGCAGCAGTGGAGAGCTACCTGGAGGAGGAGCCATGCATCAATCCCAGCAGCGATCCCTTGGCCTACTCAGCCAGCAAGACCAACATGTGGTCTGCTTTGTCCAAAGTGGCCAAGGGTCTGTTCTCCTGCCCACCAATGAGTGTCCCCAGCAAGTGGCGGTTCTCCATGGCAGGGGACATTTGCTCGCCACACTGCCTGAGACTGGAGGCCAAGTTGGTGGACCAGTTGCTGTTCCTGAAGGTGAACCTTCCTCTGCTGGGATTCCCTGAGCTGCCCCTGGACATGGATTGATGGTGCAGTTGCACACGCCATCCCATGTCAGGGGCAGTCTTGGGACAGGGCTCCTCCTCAATCTGGGCTGCTGCTGCTGTGCTGAGGTGCTGTCCCTCCCTCAAAATGACAGGTGCCCACCCTGCCTCTTTCCCTCTCTGACTAGATGGCCTTGGCCGGCCTATCTGACTGACCTCATGACACAGGGTGGCATTTGGAAGCTGTAAGCCTACCAGTCAACCTCTAGCTAGACGAACCTGGCCCACGTATCTGACTGGCTCTCTCTGTCTCTCAAGTGCTGCACAGTTTTCACCAGCCTATCTGAGTGCCCTGCCAAGGTCCCAGCCTGCCTTCTGTACTGCCTCTCACGCCATGCCACCTATCTGCCTACCCACCCAGATTGCCAAGATCAAAGCCTGCCTCGGTCTGCCTCCCATGCTCATGCCACACTACCTGTCTGCCCGCCTTGGTTGCCAAGCTCGAACCCTGCCTCAGTCTGCCTTTTGCTCATGCCACGCTGCCTCTCTGCCCACCCGCACTGGTGGCCAAGATTAAAGCCTGCCTCAGTCTGCCTTTCAGTTCTCATGCCACGCTGCCTGTCTGCCTGCTCTGCAAACCTGGGTAATATGCCCCACTGGCCTGCTAATCCCGCTGCTGCTGTCTGCTGGTCCATGGGTGTTCTGCCCTGGCAAATCCAAATGTGCCCCCACACACGCAATCCTGCTGCTGTCATCTGATGCTGTATGGGAGCTCTTTCCTGGCAAATCCTACCATCCTACCATCCTGGCTCCATGGGTGATGCACACAGGCAAATCCTGCTACTGCTGTCTCTGCTGTTCCACGGGTTCTGTGCCCTGGAAATCCAATGTCTGCTGCTGATGCCGCCTCTACAGTGACACAGGCTCTATGCCCTGGCCATCTGATCTACGTTGCTACTGCTGATGACACCTCTGCTGTGCCACGGGTACTGTGCCTGATCAATCCAATGTCTGCTGCTGCTGCCAATGCTGCCTCTGCTGTCTGTGCCATGGGTTCTATGCCCCAGAAATCCAATGTCTGCTCCTGCTGACAATTTCACCTCTGCTGTCTGTGCCATGGGGTCTGCTAACAGGCAATCCAATGTCTGCTGCTGCTGCCAGTAATGCTGCCTCTGCTGTCTGTGTCACAGGTTCTGTGCCCTGGCAACCCAATGTTCACTTCTGCTGTTTCTGCTGTGCCGGAGGTACTGTGCCTCAGCAATCCAATGTCTGCTACTGGCTGGCCACGTGATTCACCACCAGGCGAGGCTTGACCAATTGGCAGAATACCTTGTTCAGATCCGGAGAGTAGGAAGCAAGCCTGCAATGCTCGGTCAAGTAGGGGTGCTATCCACCGAGCCCTGGCTGGGCCTCTACTGCTGCTCCACCAATGCAGCCAGCCTGCAATGCCCGGCCAAGCAGGGGTGCCAGCCACTGAGCCCTGGCTAGACCTATGCTGCTGCTCCACTGATGCCAGACAGTCTGCAACACCCGGCCGAGCAGGGGTGTCAGCCACCAAGCACTGGTTGGGCCTCTGTTACTGCCCCACTGATACCAAACAGCCTGCAATGCCCAGCAAAGCAAGGGTGCAAGGCACCAAGCCCTGGCTGGGCCTCTGCCACTGCTCTGCAGATGCCTTGCTGACAGCCTGCAATGCCCATCCAAGTAGGGGTGCCAGCCAGGATCATGGTTTTGGGGCCTATGTTCCAGGTAGGGAGGTCTGTCGTTCCACTTATCTGCAAGTGTCCCACACAGAGGCCAGCCAGCCTGCAATGCCTAACCAAGTAGGGGTGCCAGCCACTGAGCCCTGGCTAGGCCTCTGAAGCTGATCTTCAATGTCAGTCAGCCTGCAACATGCAGCCGAGCAGGGGTGCCAGATACCGAGCCCTGGCCAGTCCTCTGCTGCTGCTACACCAATGCCAGGCAAGCCATCCTTCAATGCTGGCAAAGAGGGCAAAGAGATTGATTTCCCACTTGAGCATTCAGGGACAAATTCCATTTAAATAGAAAAGGGGGGGGGTACAAAAATAGTCAATAATTCATTCCAACCTTCTTCAGAAGGATACATACGTACATATAGGGCAGGGATTGGGAGGGCTGTCCTTCCACTTCAGCCAGACACTGCCACCCTAGCCCTGGAACCCACCCTCACGGTTCAACTGCCAATGCTGCCTATGTTGTAGTGTACTGTCTGTGCCATGGGTTCTGTACCCCGGCAATTCAATGTCCAATTCTGCTGCCTCTGCTGTGCCATGGGTTCTGTGCCCTGGAAAACCAATGTCTGCTGCTGCTGCTGGTAGTGCATGTCAGCCATGTGCTCCTCAATCTTGTACATGGCCATAGCTCAGATGAGCCGGCAGGCAGGGGCTGGTTGAACATTACAATGGGGCGGAATCGGAGATCCTGGCTCACAATCTCTTTGTGCAGCTCTGAGACCATTCCTGGCCGTGACTCCCACGTCTCCACCAGCACTGCTCCGGATTCGGGGATATGAACCCGACTCCCTTTCGATCACCTGAGGGCAACCGCGATGGTCTCCTGGTGCTCAGTAGGCACTGGCAGTGGGTTCCCCAGGGCTCACACCGGGTGGGGACATTAGCCATTGCGAAGAACATCCTAGCGTGCTTCCCCCTCCACCATGGTCCATGGCAGAGAGAGTGCATGGTGGATCTATGTCAGGGGATGGGGAGGTAAAGGGGTAATGTGGACCCAAACCCATGAGAGGGAGACAGGGGCAGACACCACACCACACCACACCACACTTGCTTCCTACTCTTGACTCACTCTCTCTTCAGTCCGGCACAAAGCACAACACACAGCCTCTTGCATTCACACACATGCTCCTTGCACTGGTCCAGGCCCACACACACCTCAGTCAGCAGGCGTTTTCAGAAGTCTCCCTCTACCAGCAGTTTGTGTTCCTCGCAATCCATTTTGCCATCCTCCTTGTCCTACTTCATCCATTTCTTTCCACACATTTACCTTCATCACTTCATTTATTTAGATGGGGAGCTGTCACATGGAACCCTTCTCCACTTGGCCTTCAAAGTTCTCCAGGTAGCACACAATTATCCCGGCGAGGTTACCAGGTACTTAACCTGTTGAATTTCACCGTGTTGACTGGAACCAGAAGGAACCTGGAAGATAAAAACCAACATCCATCCACTGCAGGACAAACTCAGTCAGCTCTTCCTCCAGGTTACGTGAAGTATCTTCCGTTATCCATGAGGGCCTTGAAGACTTCAAGTTGTCTGCCACTGCTCCACCGAGCCTGCCAGCATGCAACGGCCGGCCGAGCAGGGGTGAAAGCCGCCGAGCCCTGGCCGGTCCTCTGCTGCTCCCCCACCCATGCCAGACAATCCTGCCTGCAACGCTGGCAAAGTTCTCATTCGAACAGATGATAATGATTATTTCCTACTACCACTAATATCACTGCTGCTCTGGCCAGGCCTCTGCCACTCCCCCACCCATGCCATTTGAATAGAAAAGGGGAGCGGGGTACAAAAATAGTCAAGAACACACTCCGACCTTTACCCAGGCAAGATTTGACAGGTGGTTTGCTACTCACCCGCATAGGGTCACCCACGTCCGTATTCTGCACCCGGACGCAGTCCATGCTCATCTCTATCTTCTTGGTGGGGCTGCTGTCTGCGGGGTCGTCCATGAAGCTCAAGTCAACGGGTTGAATGGAACATATGGGAGGGAGGGGCAGAAGATGGTGGCAGGCAACACAGCTCTCAGAAGAACCCACCACCAGGGTTCTGGGGCCATCATCCCACTCACGGGTAGTCGTCATTCCATCGCATCAAGAAATAGCCAGCCACTCCAGTCCCACGACCCACCGTCAGGCTTCTGAAGGCCATCATTCTACTCACAGTGAGCTGTCATTCCACTGCCTCAAGAAGCAGCCACTTCAGTACCAGGATCCACCATCAGGGTTCTGGGACCTACATTACAGGCAGGGAGGCTGTCATTCCACTTCATCCAGAAGATGTCACTCCTGTCCCAGGACCCACCATGAGGGTTCTGGGGCCATAATTACACTCACAGGGAGCCATCATTCCACCACATCAAGAAACAGCCAGCCACTCCAGCTCCAGGACACACCGTCAGGGTTCTGGGGCCTACGTTACAGGCTGAGACGGCTGTCCATCCACGTCATTGAGAACTGGGGTGGGGGCAGCTGCCAAGTCCATCGCCGGCTGCATAACATGGAGGTAGATGTGGCTTTCATCTGAAAACCACGTGCATGTTGGGGGAAACATGTTGGGGAAAACACCCCCAGGGGCCAAGCACCTGCCTTCCCGGGCAACCCGGGGTGACAAGCACCAAGCCTTCCCGGCCTCTGCTGCTGCCGCCTCTGGGTCTCAGACGGCCTGGCCTGATGCCATGGGCACGCCCAGGGGCCAAGCACCGAACCTGCCTGCCCCGGGCAACCCTGGTTGCCAAGCGTCAAGCCTTCCTGGTCTTTGCTGCTGCTGCTGGGTTTCAAATGGCTAGCCCTCGAGCCACGGGCACCCCCAAGGGCCAAGCACTGAGCCTGCCTATCCGGGCAACCCGGGGTGCCATGTGCCAAACCTTCCTGGTCTCTGCTGCTGCTGCTGAGTCTCCGATGGCCTGCCATGCCACCACAGGTGCTCCTGTTGGTCCCTAGAGCACCAAAAGCCTCCTGGCGGGACCAAACTCTGCCAACTCCCCCGGACCAAACCCACGAACCCAAAGTAAGTTTTTAGTCCAAACAGCCAAACATCCGAACTCCATCCTGTTCGCACATCCCTAATGGAAACTGTTGCCCTGGTTTTGCCCAAATTTCCCTGCAGGGTGGGCTCCACATTTCCTTGGTTGACGCCATGTGAAGCATCCCCAGGGTATCCCCAGAGAGAATATCTGATGGCCACAGGATAGAGAAGCTGGTGAGTCTGGGGTTGATGGGGTTAATGTGGGGCAACATCTTGTTTTTTAACACCTGCAGAAAGTGAGGTCACAACCTGAAATGCTGCATTTCCATCTGTGGTAAAACATTACAATCAGGCAAACCACCCACAAGAAGAATCCCATTCCTCTGGCCATTGCCACACCAATCTCACCAGATACCAGTTTCCCATTGACCAGTTTGTTTTTTATTTACACCTCAGAGGAACCCCATTCCCAGAAGGTTGGTTCTACTTACCCCTGTAAGTAGGGTTACCATACCTCCCCTTTAAAAGAAGACAATTATGAAAACTATATGGTGCAGGGCTGCATTGGTTCCAGTGAAGTCCTGCAACATGTATTTTTCATAAGCATCCACTTTTAAAGGGGAGGTATGGTAACCCTACCCGTGAGGTAACTGAGCGGTAGCCCTTCACTTCTATACCCAGAGGCCCTTTACTTCCCTCAGCCCTTGGGGGGTACCAACCACACTACCCTAGCACCAGCCTCTGACTTTCACCAGCTCCTCTGAAAGGCTTCTGCCCCAACAGACTCTACCCTTTTCTTCCCAGTCTCCCTTCAAAGAGGCTTATTGTTCCTTTATATATCCTTAATTGGGCCTAATTGGGCTACTGTTCATTGCCACCCCTTCCTTAGTGACTGAGGGTGCTGGTTACGTCAGAAGCTAATCCTTCCAGGACCTACCAAGACCTGTTTCTTGCCACATTTACCTTATTACTTATGGCTTGAATATAAGACGAGTCTGGAATTTACTACAAGAGGGCTACATCGTTCAGTCCAAATATAAGGAGCATTAATTTTAGTTACAGTATTTTCATCTCTTCTCTGTAAAAAAAAAAAAAAAGCAAAGAGCATTTCATTATTTAGGTTCAATTAGGAAGCAGAGGTAATTTATCCAACAATTTAATTCCTCTCAGCAATGTTTAAGAATCTAAAAACAAATCAATCAGTCCTAATGCTATCCCCACAAAAAAGCAATTCATTCACTAATTTCATTCTTATTTGCAATAAAAACAAATTAATTAGCACAATCTCCTTTGTGAGAGATCAGAGGCAATTCCTTCAATAATTTCATTTTGATTTGCAATAAAAAATTAATTAACCCCAGCTTCATTCTGAAATTCCTAAGCAATTTATTCAATAATTTCATACTGATTCACAAACAAATTAATTACCCCAGGTCCTGTTCCACAAAGTTTTTCTAAAGCAACTGCTTCCCTTAATTGAACACAGCATATCTCCCCATACCAAGGAGAACTACGACAATTGTGCACCAGTTGTGAGGTTCAGCTGAACCAAAGAGCCTGTTGTTGACAGTTTCTGAATGCTTGAAACACTCAATATAACTTGTGAATTCTCAACGGGATTGGTTAAAAACCCTAGGATCTTTTCACACCCTGGATTTCAGCTATTAGCCTGGCAGCAAGTCTCCCTAGTTAAACTCAATGGGAGTTTTATCAAAAAGACTGACTTACACTTCACAGATATTTGTCAGATAAATATTTCCACAAATTTAACAATACTTCACAATTATTTTAACGTTGTGCTCCTAATTTCCCCCTCAAAATTATTAGTTTAGTTGTGGGTTTTTTTCATTTTGATGGGGAATTTGGATGGTTGGGTTCCCTTCACAGAAAAGTGAAATGAAGGTTGTGCCATACATTAACATCAAAGGGAGCATGAAAAGAGGATGCCCTCTTCTGCAAAACCCATACAAATGCATTCCCTCTACTTAGGGATGTTAGTGTAGCCTATACATTTCAGTATTCATGAGTATTTTCTAGCTCTTTCTAGTGGAAGGAATTCTTGCTGTGAGCAGGTTGTGAAATACCTATAACCCCAAGTGTTTTGACGTGAAGACAGACATAATGCTAACTCCACTTTAACATCACTTTGGCACATTTTACATGAGTGGGCATGAGTGGGTGCCATTTTTGTAAATCCCACAGTGGGTGGGTGTGCATGCGTGAGTGCTCCCACAAAACACACATGCACACCCACCTCCAGTCCACCCATTGCCCACTCACAGAGCAATTGACCAAAACGGCGATTGCTCCATGAGTGGGGATACATGGGGATGTGTGTGTTGGGGGGATTGGTGTGCACCGTATACACAGCCCTCACCACCACCACCAGCCATGCTGCCATGTGGACACCAATCTCCCCCACACCTGCACCCCATTTTAAAAGGGCCTCAAACACAATTTTAACATTTCTTATGCATGTTGCAGGGTTGTATTGGTGCCTTATGCAGCCCTGCAACAGACATAAGAAATGTTAAAGGGGTGTTAAAGTGGACTAAGCATTATTTTTGTTTTCACCCTTTAAATGAGTTTTCATCTAACTGTTACAAATAACCCATAGAAATCCTTTGTTCAGAGATAATTTGTGAACAGGAAAGGGGCCACCTAGAATGAACAGATGCTTCAGAATGAATAGTGTAATCAGCTATAATAGTCACTATGTCCTAGAGAGGGAGAGAAAGTGGCCAAATTCTATTGTGTCAGATGTAACTTCTGCAGTTTAGGAGATACTAAGTGGACTTAAGCTCTTTGCTTGCGACTTGGGCCATTTGTAAAGGACAAAATGCCTTCCATGCTTTTCAGCTTCAAGGATCATCTGTTGTTTTGTTTTTAAGGGTTCTGTACAGCTATTTCCATGGTTCATACGATGTTGGGATTTTGTCCTCTTCCCAATGGTATTGAGTACACTCTGTCCTCCTCCACAAATGTGCATATATCTGCCTTCACTTTCTTATGGGACTGTGAGGAACCAGAACTTGCACCAGCACCATCATGACTTAAGTGTAGTGGCTGACTCGGCATTAGGGCTGCCACCTCTTGCGGTTTCACCCTGAGACTCCCATACCCTACTTAGCAGTGTCACCATCATACTGTGACCAGGGCCCATGCTGTTCCCCTGGAAGGTTCTTTTGCTGTAGTCAGGGACCCATGTTCACCACAGTTTCCCCATTGGTGGTAATGGGGAAAATGCAGTGAGCATGGATTCCTGGTCGTAGTTTGGGCCAAGACCACACCACACCACACCACACCACCCATCTCCTGATTGGCTCTTGACCATTATGACACTGCTATAAGGATCAGGAAGGTCCAGGACATGGGCCGATATAGGATCGGGACTACAACAGGGGATCAGGATAAGAGTACATGTTCAGGGCAGAGTTAAAGCAGGGCACAATCAGAGCAGACCCAGAACAAGGAGTCAGAACAGATACAGGAATCAGGCAGGAACTGAGGGCACAGTTCAGAGCAAGGATATAGACCAGGGATCAGGCAGGGCCAGACACAGGAGGGATGGGCAAACACGGTTCGGAAGATTGGAGTTCGGTCCGAACTCGGCCTGTCCGGATGACTGAACCCAAATCCGAACATGAACCGACTGAACCGAACTCAATTCTGAACGCCGAAATGACCGAACAGATCGGTCATTTCAGATTGCATTCGGGTGAGATCAGGTGGCTAAAACAACAAAAATATGGTGTCACTTGAAGGCAAAACATGGCAGGGAGGGGGAGTCAGCTGAGGAGCAGACTTCCAGGCACCAGGGTTGGAGAGGCTTGGAGTAGCAGCCAGCCTTCCCAATCACCATCCCTTTTCGCCTCAGACCACTGGCTTCGCAGTCTGCGACTGGCCATGAGCTAGGCTGCACGGAGCCAATGGGGCTTGCGGTGAGGTGGGTGGAGCAAGAAACAAAACTGATTACTTCCCCCCTTCCCAACACCTTCTGGGCTAGTCACTGTTCCTCAACAGCAGGTGTTTCAGAAGGCTCCCTCTCTCCCAACAGTTTTTGTTCCTTCCTATTTCTAATCCATTGCCATCCTCCTCATATTTCAACCATCCAACCCATCTACCTCCATATTCTCATTTATTTATCTTAGCTTTGGGAGATTTCAGACGTTACGCGTTCCGGAGTCACCACAATGGATTCCCAGTGGTGGTGAACTGAACAAACTCCCCCCCCCGGGTCAATAAAGGCCCCGAACAGACGTGACGGGAGCGGGACTACGGCAGGGGATTGGGCCTCCAGATCACGGCCCAGGGTGGTGCAACAGACGTGATGCCGATCCCCGTCCATGATCAAAACACCCAGAAGGAGCCGGGGAGGGGTGGGACACAGGCATGACCGGCTGAGGGCAAACGAAGCCAAAAGGGACACAAGGGAATGCCCACACAAGGGAAACGGGAAGGGAGGGGGAATAGGGAGAAGAGCCACCCAGGTACCACACACAACAGGCACACAGACAGCGAGGGCACAGTGGAACACACAGCACAAACACACACACCCGGGTGCATGCACACCCACATGGGAAAGGGAGAGAGGGGGGAGACACAGCAGAGCAGACACCACACAAGGCACAACAGGCAAGGGGGGAAGGGGGGGCAAAGGACAGGGAAGAGGAGGGGAAACAGCACAGGGGCACAGCAGGACACAGGCAACGGCAACCAGAACCCCCAATACAGAACAGCCCGCACGGGCACCCCCACAGCAACACAGGCAATCCCGGAACGGGGGCCCCAGGCAGTCCAGGCACAGCAGGAACACACACGGAAGAGGGAGCGGGTCGGGAACAGTCCAGGAGGCACACTCAGAACCCAGGCACCAGCGAAGGGGCAATGGAGGGGAGACAGGAGGTTCAGACCAGTGCAGCAGGTCCAAAGTCACATAACCCCGCCTCTGGGAGGAAACCGGGGAGACCAGTCTGGGAGCATGAGAATGCCGAGATCACATGGGAACTCAGCAGGGGGGGCACCCAGGGCACAGAAGGGGGCACAGGCGAATGAAGATGGGCAGCAGCACACCAGTGAGCCGGGGGGGGAGGTCAGGGTGCCGGAGTCAGACAATGGAGACTGCACCCATGGAGGGGAACACCAAGGGCAGAGGCAGATGTGGGGGGAGGAAGGGTCCCAGAGCCACAGGCAGGCCCAGCGATGCACCAGGAAACAGGCAGTACAGCAGCACAACTGGGACAGCAAGGAGGAAGCAGACAGTGGGCCACGTCAGCGGGGGAAGCTGGGATCCCACACAGGAGCCAGGAACAGGGGTCCGGGAGGCACAGGGGACTCACAGCCAGCTGCAGAGGGCCACGAAGGGCCATGGGGCCGGGGGCCCCGCCTGGTGAACAAAGTGGGGCCAATGAAGCATGCCCTGGTGGTACCGCTGCACAGAAATGTGGTGGGCGATCAAGTAGTAAGCCTCGAAGGGATCCTGCATGGAGAGACCCAGCTACACATTGGAACGGGACCACACACCAGACAGCGCCGACAGCGCTGCCGCGGTAGCCTCAGACACACAGCAGTCAGCAGGAGGGGGCCACGGAAGCTGACCCAGCTCCAACAGCCAGTGATACACCACCCCATGGGAGCGTTGGTACCCACGGGCCCCGTGAATGCAGCCAAAGTAGGACACGGCCAAGGCAGGGCCCCCCTCCACCAGACAGACTGTGTAGGCAGCCAGGCTGCACACAGACAGGGCGGACATGGTTTATGCCACAGACCAGGTCACATGCGAGCACATCATCTCTGGGATGCGCCCATCAGGAAAGGGAACCAACCCCAGCATCTCAGCATGCAGCCAACAGTCCCGGGCACTTGCCTCATAGCCAAAGTAACGCAGGCCAGAGTTCAGGTTCGCATAAGCACCCAACAGGCTGCCCAGGCAGCTCAGCAGCAATTGCACCGCTGGGGTATGCCACAGGTCACACAGGGCCATGTTTTTGCGGAAGGACCACAGATGGGGGGCCCCAAGGGGGCCAGGAGCCCGGTGGAAGCACAACCAGACATAGTCCAGCACACCAGAGAGAATAACACCATGGACAGGGGGGCCCACATTCCCTCCAGGGGTGGAAGAGGGCTCGGGGGGGGGCACCAAGGCTGGCCGAGAAAGCAACAGGTCGCAACAACGTATGGCAACAGAGAGAGGCGTGGGGTGTGGACCCAGCACAGCTGCAGGAACCGAGCACACAGACAGGACAGCCGACACACTAATCAGACTGGCAAGGACACAATGTTGCCAACAGGGAGAGGTGGGACGTGATGACAGAAGACATGCAGCTGCAGCCTGCATGCCCGGGCGTGCGCCGACCTGTGTGCACGGCTCCTGCCAGGGACAGCAGGTGCACTAAATACCGCGCACCCGCCACCCTGGGCAACCCGCCCTGAAGGAGCCAGCACAGGCAGCCGGGGGGGGGGGAGGAACGCCCATCCCAGCCTATATCAGGGCCGCCAGCAGCCCCCGGGGCTCACCTCACCATGGAGTGGAAAAGGTTGGGTGCATGCAGGATGCTCCTTGCACTCTGTGCTGAGTGGTACCATGCCCACACCAATCAGCTGCGCATCCAGACCGCTGAGGTGCACCTGGGTGCCTGCCTGTGGGTTACCATGGCCTGGAGCACTTCAGGGGCCCTCAGGACTTACCAAGCCCGCAGGTGCTCCCTGGCATAGCTCAGGGTGCAGCGGGTGTCCGGGGCGGACTTACAGGCCATGAACCGCAGGTGGACCAGGCCTGCAGCAATCTGCGAGGCGGCCAGGTGCCTCCAATGGAGGAGGGAGACCATGTGTCAGACCGCCCTGCTCACTATGCCCATTGCCCGGCAGATATGGGTCACGGAGCGGGCCCAGGGCTGGTGGTCCCGGGCACTGGCTCAGTGGGACGAGGCAGCCTGGAGGGCACACTTCAGGATGGACAAGCTCACCCTACTGCAGCTCGTGGAGCTGCTCACGCCCTGGCTGGAGCGACAGCACACCCCCATGAGGAACCCCATCCCCATGGTCCAGTAGGTGGCCATCGGGGTCTGGGCCCTGGCAATGCCCGACTCCTGCCGGTCCGTCTCGCAGCACTTCTGTGTCGGGGTGAGCACTGTGGCCTGTATTCTCCAGGATGTCTGTGAGGCTGTGGAGGGCATACTCCTGGACAGGGTGATCAAACTGGTGGATGAGGGGTCCGTGATGGCCGGATTTGTGGCTGGCGGGTTCCCCAACTGCATGAGCACCATGGACGGTACCCACATCGAGATCCTCCGCAGGGGAGACCGTGGAGTATGTCAACAGGCCCCAGTATCACTCCCTGCAGATGCAGGCGGCCGTCTACCACTGGGGGAGGTTCATAGACATCTTTACGGGCAACTCCGAGGATCATGACCATCTCCCCCTTTTATGCCCGAATGTACCGGGGGGACTCTGTAGACATGAGGATGGCCTGGATCGAGGGGGTGCAGATGCCCCCTTGTATCCTGGGGGACCCGGCCTACCCCCTCACCCAGTGGCTGATGAAGGTATAGCCAGTCATCCGAACGCCGGCGGAGGCGCTCTACAATACCCGCCTGTATTGTATTGTATTGTATTGTATTGTCCTGTGTGCCAGCAGGACCGTGGTCGAGCGGGCGTTTGGGGCCCTCAAGCAGCGCTGGAGGAGCCTCGCCGGCCGGCTAGGCGACATGGTGTAGACCTCAGCCCTGGTGATCGGTGCCTGATGTGTGCTGCACAACGTGTGCAAAACCAATGGGGCCGCCCTCAAATACCCCATGCCTACCCGCTGTCCCATCCCCGTGCCTCTATACGTGCACGCAGACAACCCAAGGGAGTACCGTTATGCCAAACGCATCCATACCATCTTAAACAGGCACATAAGCCGGGAGGTCCAGGTGTGAGGGCACCCACCACCCGGTCCACCCCTCCGGCGTCCTGGGGGAGTCCCTGGCCAAGCCTCTATATGAGCATGGTCTACCCCCCCACCTCCAGGCCCCTGAACTGACCACAGGAGGTGGCTGTGTCATCCGTGTGTTTATTATATCACACGCTTACCTGTGCCACCACCAGCACCACCACCACCGCTTCCCCCTCAGACTTCCCTCCCCATTCCCCCTTGACCCCTCCAGCTTCTGCGTTTTCTGGGTCGCCCCATAGAGCACCCTGTGGGTGGCACAGAGCTCTAGGAGCTGCTTTCCCCCCTGCTATCTGTGTCCCCAACGGTGTCCTGGGATGCCTCAGTGTCCGGAGGAGCAGGCGGTGGTGGGAGGGACAGAGGACCCGGGACCCGAGGGGCCCCCCTGGGAAGCTTCTCCCTCCGGAGGCCTATAGGGACCGGGAGGTGGATGCAGGGCCCCTGCTGGCATGGAGGCAGTTGTGGCAGTTGGGGAGGCAGTGGGAGTGTCAAGGGGCCTGGCACGGGGCCCTGGGCAGGCAGGGTGTTCGACGGGGTGGCTGCCTTGACATAGGCACACATAGTGCCCACGTGCAGGAGTAAGGAGGTCCCAGTGTCATAGAACCTGTCCATCTTGGCTGAATGCTCCCGCACCATTCTCTCAATGGCCTGTTCCAACCACCCAAATACCTCTACCTGCCTGCTGTGTTCCCGGTGCTCCCGCCTCCGCTCCAGGTGCACCTCTGCCTGAAGCCTCTGGTCCCTTGCCTCCGCCCGCTCCAGGGAGCGCTCTATGGCCACCTCCATGTGATCCACAGCCACAGTCATCCACTTCCCCTGTTCTGTGGTGATCTGGACAATGTCCTCCACCTGGTCCTCCCTCCGGTGCCGTACCCGTGCCCGGTGCTCCCTCATCAGCTGGGCTGGAGGCATGGGCACGAGTTGCTGTGGCCGCTCCGGCTGTCCTGTAGGGTACATAGTGGTTAGTGGTTTGCTGGCCTGGGCGCCTACCCCCTTGGCACCCAGCCCCCCCTTAACCACCCCTCCAGCCGCCCATCCAGCCCTGCATATCCCGGGTCCTCCACCTGGCCTCCCCGGGGGCCCCCCACCTTACCTGTGTGCCTCACATGGGTCCTCCAGCTGCTGCCATGTCTGTTGTGTGCCGGTCTCCTCGCCCGCTTGCCTCTGGTGCCGGGGCATTCTGTGCCCTGTGGGGTATGGGGTGGTGGTTGGTGGATGGCTTCTGGGTTCCCCGGATGGACGCCCCGGTCCCGTGTTGTGGGCTGGCAGGCCCGGGTGGGGCCTACCCCGTGGCTGGGCCATCCCAAGCCACCCTCCCCCATCGCCCCGGGTCCATCCACCCATCCTGTCAGCTTGCTTACCCTCAATGTCTGTCTCTGATACCTCTGAGGCCAGCCCTTCAGTGTTGCTGTGCTCCCTCTGCGACCACTGGCTGAGGGTGATGAGGGTGCCGGCCTCGGAGTCCTGCTGTCTGGCCAGGGGGTGGGAGCCCTCTGAACTGTTGTCCCGGGTGGGCTTGCTGGTCCCCGAGGTCCCAGGGCCTGCCTGCTGGGGGTCTGGGGCCCTGGAGCGGGTGCCTTCTTGTGGGGTGGTGAGGGGAGGGGGTACCGGAGCCAGTTCCCTGCCCTGGACCACAGCCCTCCCCACAAGCTGTGGGGTGACTATTGATTCCTTCATATGTAGGATACGGTCCAGGGAATTGTAGAAGGGGGCGGTCCAGAGTCTGTGTCCGGACCGCTGGTTGTTGTCCCTGATGGCCTTGTCCCCCCTCTTCCGCTCTTTGGCCTTGGAGTGGCACTGTGCGACTGTGGCACCGGGAACACATGCTCATTCCTCTGATTGAGCGCTCTATCCAGCTGATGCTCCAGGGTCCCCCAGATGCGGATGAAGTCACGGGTCTCCCAGAGCCCCCACTGGCCCCCTTGGTGGTAGGGCCTTCTCCCCCTTCCCCCTCCAGTTCCTTTTCCTTCTCCTCCTCAACCTCCTTCTCTTGCTCCTCCTCCTCTGCCTGCGCAGGGCCTGTGTCCCCCAGGGGCTTGGGCTTCCGGGCCTGCTTGCGTGTCTGTGGAATAGAAGTGGGGGTGGGTGTTCGGGTGCTGTTCTTCCCCAGTCCCGCATCCCTGCCCCTTCCCCCCCCATCTGCCGGCCAGCCACCTGGATGCTCCATCACCACCCCTGGTGCCTCTGTGGTGCCGGGTCTGCTCCCCTTAGTTCCCCTTACCCGTTTCCGGGGTGCCTCCTCCCCCGGTCCGGTCGATGTCCTCGGGGCTGCCAGTCCCAGATGTTGCTGCTGCTGCTCCTCCACCTCCTGCATGTGCAGCACGACCACCTCCTTCCCCACCTGTGCCTCCACAACCACCTCCTCCTCCCTCACTCTCTTGACCTCCGTTCGCCTCTGCCTCCCACCTCGCTCTATCCCGCCACGTCCCCCTGCTGCTGTGTGCCCTTTAAATCTCACTACCTGGCTTGTGTTGTTGCTGGTTGCCTGGCAGTGACGTTGCATGCTTTGTCCCCGTCTGGGAATCATTTTCTTTGATTCCGGCCAGTGATTGCTGTCCTGACGTTACTTTTTTTTGTTTCCAGTCGGGAATCTCTTTGACCACGCTTTCAGAGATGGTCCGGGCCGGAGGTCCGGAAGTGTGGTTGAATTTGACCCCATGTAGGTATTGACTGTGGTGAACATCTGGTGGCCGCTGAACAGACGTTCAGGGCGCTTTGGCCCCGCCGCGGGATTGACCGTGGTTCACTGCGTTTGAGAGTGATCTCACAACATCTGAAAATACCCTTTGATAGATTTAGTTGTTATTTTTTGTTTTTATCCCTCCCTGTGTTCCCTGTGTTCAATCTTTCTTCCTCCCTCCCCCCTCCATTGAATACATTCCCTCTCCCATATATTCCATCCCTGATTCCCTTCCCTTCCCCTATTTTTTTATTCATTTAGAGTAGGATTATTATTAGACTTATTTAGGTTTCATTTCAATTTTGTACCCCTTCTTGTGTTATTTGTGATTCCCCCCCATATATATATATATATATATATGATAAAAAAAATTGTTTTTCTTTGTTTTTCTTTTGGTACATATATCACTCTATGTTTTTACACATTTGCCTTCACCATTTTTCATTTACATACTCGTGTTTTTAATCAGTAACTCTGTAAATGCAGCCAACTGTTGGATTTCTAACTGCTGAGTTGCTAAACAAACTGAGTACTATTTATTTATTTATTTATTTATTTTTTAACCCCGGGTCTTCATATTGCTATCTTCTTTTTCATTGTCTTTGCCTGCTGTCTTTAAATGTAAAAATCAAACATGTAGGAGTGTTCATCTTCTGTCAGAGGTTTATATTCCATTTGTTGTAGACATTGATACCATCTGGCGTATAATCTTTCAACTTTACCCTGCATGGCCAACAATCTCTCCATCGAGAACACAAACCAAAGTCTGTTTAGCCATTCTCCTTCCAAGATGTTTTTCTCCATTTTCCAGTTCCTGGCTATTACATTTAATGCTGCTAGACAAAAAATTACACACTGCAGTCTTACTTTTGTCATTATCTTTTGTTCACGGTACACTCCCAGGAGAGCAGTTTCTGGATGGAAAGGGATTGTAAATCCCACCATAGCCTCCATATATGCCCAAACAGTTCGCCATAACCCTTGGACTTTCGTGCATGTCCACCAGCAGTGCAATGGGGTCCCCTCCTCTTCACACCCTCTCCAGCATCTTCCTGTATTATCTTTATTAAGATGTTTAAATTGTGAGGGTGTTAGGTAGTACCTTAAGGTCAATTTATTTATTTATTGTTTATTTATTAGTCCTGTTTTAATTGCTTGTATGGTTATTGATGGTTTTAAATTGTTTTTATGTATGCTGTTTTTATTGTTGGAAGCCGCCCCGGGCTGCTTGCAGGAGGGGCGGGGTACAAATTTATAAAATAAATAAATAAAAATAAATTTGACCTGTGTTTCTTTTGCTTCCAACAAGTTGGCACACCCATTGTAGTGCATAATAATTTCCATTTTTGGGTGGTCTGTAAATTGTTTTCCTAACTCCTTTTCTCAAGCGTTAATGTAGCTATGGTCCTTTTTATACCAGATCTCTTTCAGGGATCTATATATCCTTCCCAGTCTACCCCTAGTGCGGTTTTTTTCAAATATATATATATTTTTCTCTTATACAGTGCTCTGCTGTATTCTTCTATGAAGTCTTGTTGGGTAAGGGCACTTTTTAATTGCATGTATTGGAATAATTTTTTTTTTTCTTGCAAAGGTGTCTCTAGGTGTTCTTTTGACATTATCTCTGTTTTTTCAAATAATTGACCTACCCTTCTAAATTGTTTTTGAGTTAACTGTTTTCTTATCCTCTCTGCTGTACAGCGTATCTCAAGGCTTACTAAATTGATTGGGGAGTATGGGGATTTGCCTAGTTTATTTTTGTTTTTGTTTATTATTTGGAGCCAGCTTTCCCGTGCGCTCTATGCAAAGGGATGGTTTTTCCACTTCACCCCTTCTATCTGCCCCCTGTCTAGTAGCTAATGTTGGAGATTAACTATTTCTAGTGAATGCATTTCAATTTGCACCCATTCCTGTTGATCCGATTTGTGGTACCATGATTGTAGGGCACTAAGTGTTGCAGCCTTGTGGTATAGTCTCTGAAGTCTGGTAAGTTTAGACACACACACACACACACACCTCTTTAGTTCTAAAAAGGGTTTCTCTTTTTACTCTAGGTCTCCCTTTGGCTCATATCACTTCTGCC
Organism: Sphenodon punctatus; assembly: GCA_003113815.1. NCBI lineage: Eukaryota > Metazoa > Chordata > Lepidosauria > Sphenodontia > Sphenodontidae > Sphenodon > Sphenodon punctatus. The sequence continues at coordinate 932,354 of QEPC01014780.1, read as the reverse complement.
ATTAATTTCTTTAAAGCCATCTATGTCTTTAAAGAAGGGTTTGGGTAGCTTGATGGGCAGCGCCATCATGGGATACAGTATTTTTGGTAGAATTACCATTTTAAACAGACTCACCTTGCCCATCCAACTACAGGCTAGGTTTGTCCAGTCTCTGGCCTCCTTCTGTACTTTCTGTAATATCCCTGGAAAATTTGCTTTATATAGATTGTTCAGATCTCTTGTTAAGTTGACACCTAGGTATTTGATTTTTTTTCCTCCTGCACCTGGAATGGGATTTTGTCTTTTAGTTGTTCCCGTCGCTCTCGCTCTCTCTGTCAAAGATGAATGCGTGGGACTTTTCAAAACTGATCTGATAGCCTGATATTTTGCCAAATTCTTTTATTGTTTTGGTGAAAGCTGGGATAGACTTCAGAGGGTCACTGATTAAAAGCAACATATCATCAGCAAAGAGAGCTAGTTTGTGTTGGGAATTTCCTATTGTCACACCTTTGATGTTGTTATTCTGCCTGATTGCGTTGGCTAGGCCCTCTAGAATTAGGTCAAAAATTAGGGGCGAGAGTGGGCATTCCTGTCTCGTCCCTCTGATTAATTAAATGGTTCTGTGGTGCTGTTATTGATTTGGAGTCAGGAAACTGAATGTTGATATATAATTTTAGTCCATTTTAGAAATCTGCCTCCAAATCTCATAGTTTTCATATTTTGGAGAAAATATAGTGGCTCCGCCCTGTCAAAGGCTTTGTCAGCATTGGTGGATTAGATTATTGCTCGGTTCCCTGTGGGCTGCAAATGGTGGATAATATTTACCGCTTTCCGGATATTATCTGTTCCCAGGCGCCCTGGGATGAAACCCACTTGATCTTTGCGTACCACGTGGCCTATTACTGTGGCCAGGCAGTTAGCCAGGCACTTGGTAAATATCTTGTAATCACTGTTTAACAGTGAAATTGGTCTATAACTTCCACAGTTCTTGGGATCTCTCCCTGGTTTTGGTATCAGCACTATCCTTGCTTCATAGAAGGAAGGTGGTACTATTCCCTGTTGCAGGGAGTGATTAAATAGTTCTGCTAATGGAGCTGCTAATTCTTTAACAAAACTTTGATAAAACTCCCCTGGGAGGCCATCAGGTCCCACCACCTTGTTTTTAGGGAGTGCTGCAATAACTGCTTGCACTTCTTCTGCACTGATTGGGGCATCTAGATACTGTTTGTCAGGCTTCAGGGGCAGAGCCAGGGAAAGGGGAGGGGAAGTGGGTAGACAGGAGGGGGAAACGGGGTGTAGGGAATCTAGGATGTCCCTTAGTACACACGGGGAAACCTCTCAGACGCTCTCCAATACCAAGGAGATAGGGTGTTCAGCATGGATCCCAGCACTGCTGGTCTAAG
>QEPC01014780.1:896043-907710 GCA_003113815.1 Sphenodon punctatus | reverse complement strand
CTCCAAACCAAGTCTCTGATTAACTCATCCACCTGTTTGAAAAATGTATTGGGTAATACTATTGGGAGTGCCATAAATTTGTAAATGAATTTGGGAAGGAGTATCATTTTGAGTAGATTGATTCTTCCTGACCAAGAGCATTCTAAATTTTTCCAGGTTTCAGAATCTTTTTTTGCTTTATCAATTACTTCTGGAAAGTTTGCTTTGTAGAGGTCTTTACAGTTTTTTGTTATTGTTACTCCTAAATACTTGATTCCCCTTATTTTTTCTGGGAATGGGCTAATATTTTTAATTTCATCTAACTCTAATTTGTTCTTTGCAAATATCAGCGCTTGTGATTTATCTTTATTTATTTTGTAGCCTGATACTTTTCCGAAGTTTTCTATAGTCTGAATTAACTCTGGGAGGGTTTGTTGTGGTTCCCTTATTTCTCAAATGTAACACTTATGTTGACAAAGTACACAATTGTAAGGGGAGGAAATGTGGTCAGTGCAGGCAACCGCTTCAGGATATAAACACCCACTTATGCTATATGGCCTGTCTTTACAAACCTGAAAAATCTGAAAAATATATATTTTATGAAATATATATATATTAAATCGTGATCTGGAGGCCCGATTCCCTTCATGTCTCAGCATGCAGTCGGCAATCCCGGGTGCTCGCCTCATAGCTGAAGTAACAAAGGCCAGAGTTCAGGCTCACATAAGCACCCAACAGACTGTCCGGGCATCTCAGCACCAATTGCACCACCGGAGTATGCCACAGGTCACACAGGGCCATGGTTTCATGGAAGGACCACAGATGGGGGGCCTGATGGGGGCCGGGAGCCCGGTGGAAGCACAACCAGCCATGGTCCAGCATGCCAGGGAGACTAACACCACGGTCACGGGGGGCCCACATTCCCTCCAGGAGCGGGAGGGGGCTCGGTGGGGCACCAAGGCCGGCTGAGAAAGCCACAGGCTGCAACAATGTATGGCAACAGAGAGAGGCGTGGGTTGCGGACCCAGCACATCTGCAGGAACCGAGCACACAGATAAGACAGCTGACACACTAAGCAGGCCAGCAAGGACATGATGTTGCTAACAGGGAGAGGTGGGAGGTGATGACAGGAGACATGCAGCTGCAGCCTGCATGCCAATGCGTGCACCGGCTGATGCGCACGGCTCCTGACAGGGACAGCAGGTGTGCTCAATACTGTGCACCCACCGCCCTGGGCTGCCCGCCCTTCAGGATCCAGCACAGGCAGTCGGGGAGGGGGCACCGCCTGTCCCAGCCTATATCAGGGCTGCCAGCGCCCCCCCGGGCCTCACCTCACCATGGAGCAGGACAGGTTGGGTGCATGCGGGATGCTCCTTGCACTCTGTGCCAAGTGGGACTGCGCCCACACTGAGCAGCTGTGCATCCAGACCGCTGAGGTGCACCTGGGTGTCCACCTGTGGGTTACCATGGCCTGGAGCGCTGCAGGAGCCCTCAGGGCTCACCAAGCCCACAGGCACTCCCTGACCCTACTGCAGCTCGCGGAGCTGCTCATGCCCTGACTGGAACGAGAGCACACCCCATGAGGATCCCCATCCCCATAGTCCAGCAGGTGGTCACTGGGGTCTGGGCCCTGGCAATGCCAGACTCCTGCCAGTCCGTCTCACAGCACTTCGGTGTTGGGGTAAGCACCGTGACCTGCGGGATGTCTGTGAGGCTGTGAAGGCTGGACAAAGCGATCCAGCTGGTGGATCAGGGGCCCATGATGGCTGGATTCGCAGCTGGTGGGTTCCCCAACTGCATGGGCGCCATGGACGGCATCCACATCGAGATCCTCCACCCCTCTGCAGGGGAGGCCGTGGAGTATGTCAACAGGAATGGGTATCACTCCCTGCAGCTGCAAACAGTCGTGGACCACCGGGGGAGGTTCATAGACATCTTCAAGGGCAACTGCAGGCGCAGCCACGATGCCTGGATCATAACCATCTCCCCCTTTTATGCCCGGATGTACCGGGGAACTTTGCAGACATGGGGCCGGCCCAGATCAAGGGGGTGCTGATGCCCCCTTGTATCCTGGGGGACCTGGACTACCCCCTCACCCGGTGGATGATTAAGGTATACCTGGTCGCCTGAACCCCGGTGGAGGCGCTCTACAATACCCGCCTGTGTGCCAGCAGGACCCTGGTGGATCGGGCGTTTGGGGCCCTCAAGCAGTGCTGGAGGAGCCTCGCCGGCCGGCTAGACTACACAGTGACGACCTCAGTCCTGGTGATTGGTGTCTGCTGTGTGCTACACAACGTGTGTGAGACCAATGGGGCCACCCTCAAATACCCCATGCCTACCAACCCTCCCAGCCCCGTGCCTCTGTACGTGAATGCGGACAATCCAAGGGAGTACCGTTACGCCAAACATATCCGTGCTGCCCTAGCCAGGCACATCAGTCGGGAGACCCAGGTGTGAGGGCGCCAATCACCCGCCCGCCCCCCCCAGTGGCCCAGGGGATTCCCTGAATGAGCATGGTCCACCCCATCACCTCTGGGCACCTGAACTGACTACAGGAGGTGGCTGTGCTATCCGTGCGTTTATTAAAGCACCCGCTTACCCGTGCCCCAACCACTACCACTACCACCCCCCTTAGACTGCCCTCCCCCTCATCCCCCCACCCCCCACATTTCCTGGGGTGCCACCTCGAGCGCCTTGTCAGTGGCACAGAGCTCTAGGAGCTGCCCTCCCCCCCCGCTGTCCGTGTCCCCAGTGGTGTCCTGGGAGGCTTTGGTGTCTGGAGGGGCAGGCGGTGGTGAGAGGGAGGGAGGACCCAAGACCCGATGGGCCCCCCTGGGTGGTTGCGCCCTCCGGAGGCCGGCGGGGACTGGGAGGTGGATGCGGGGCCTCTGCTGACATGGAGGTGGCTGGGGCAGTTGGGGAGGTGGTGGGAGTGCCGAGGGGCCTGGCATCGGGCCCTGGGCAGGCAGGGTGCCCAACGGGGTGGCTGCCATGACATAGGCACACATAGTACCCGCGTGCAGGAGCAGGGAGGTCCCAATGTCATGGGACCTGTTCATCTTGGCTGAATGCTCCTGCACCATCCCCTCGATGGCCTGTTCCAGCCACCCAAAAGCCTCTACCTGCTTGCTGTGCAGCCTCCCAGCTCTCCCGCCTCCGGTCCAGGCGCACCTCTGCCTGGAGCCTCTGATCCCTTGCCTCTGGCCGCTCCAGGGAGCACTCTATGGCCACCTCCATGTGGTCCACGGTCACAATCATCTGCTCCCCCTGCTCTGTGGTGGTCCGAACAATTTTCTCCACCTGGTCCTATCTCCGGCACCGTACCCATGACCGGTGTTCCCTCATCCTCTGGGCTGGGGGCATGGGAATGGGTTGCTGTGGCCCCTCCAGATGTCATGTAGGGTACATGGTGGTTAGTTGTTAGGCTCCCCCAGGCACCCGCCCCCCTTGGTGCCCATCACCCCCCCTTTCCCACCCCTCCGAGCCCCCCAGCCTGCCATGCGTCCTCCACCAGGCCTCCCTGGGGCCCCCCCACCCTGCGTGTGTGCCTCACCTCGGTCCTCTGGATGCTGCCTGGACTGCTCTGCTCCAACCTCCTCGCCCTCCTGCCTCTGGTGCTGGGACATTTTGTGACCTGTGGGGTATGGGTGGTGGAGGGTTTCTGGGGTTCCTGGGTGGCCCCCCTAGTTCTGGACCCATGTCGTGGGCTGGCAGGTCTGGGTGGGGCCTTCCTCCTGACCTGGTCATCCCCAACCCGCTCACCCCTCACCACAGGTCCGTCCCCCTGTCCCGTCTGCTTGCTTACCCTTGATGTCTGTCTCCGATCCCTCCGAGACCAGCCCCTCCATGTTGCTGTGCTCCCCCTGCAAGCACTGGCTGAGGGTGATATGGGTGCCAGCCTTGGAGTCCTGCTGTCTTCCCAGGGGGTGGGGTCTCTATGGGCTGCTGTTGGGGGGGAGGCTGTTGTTCCCTGAGGTCCCAGGACATTCCTCCTAGGGTCTGGGGCCCTGGAGCCGGTGCCTTCTTGTGGGGCGGCAAGGGGAGGGGGTACCTCAGCCCGTTCCCTGCCCTGGACCACAGCGCTCCCCATGAGCCGTGGGGCGACTATTGATCCCTTCATGTGGAGGATGCAGTCCAGGGCATCATAGAAGGGGGTGGTTCGAAGTCCGTGTCCGGACTGCTGGTTGTTGTCCCTGATGGCCATATTATTATTATTATTATTATTATTATTATTATTATTATTATTATTAACAAACATTTATATAGCACCAGAAGTGTACTTGGCACTTTACAAAGTAATAAAATAGGCACGGTCCCTGCCCCTAGGGCTTACAATCTGAGAGACAGCAGCTGGGGGAGAGATATAGGAAGGGGAACAGAGGGAGAGACAAGGGGTCTAACATTCATGAAGATGCGAGGTCTCAAGTGCACGTACTTGGCTTGGTTACGATGAGAATGACAGCAGGCAGTTCCATGGGGCAAGGATAAGGGTATTTTACCCCCTCTTTAGCACTTTGGCCTTGGAGCGGCACTGGGCAATGGTCCGGTGATGCCCCGCTGCCTCCATTTCCTGCACTATCTCCTGGAACACGTGTTTGTTTCTCTGATTGAGCGCTACCTCCAGCTGATGCTTCAGGGTCTCCCAGATGCGGATAATGTCCCAGGTGTCCCGGAGTCCCCACTGGCCCCCTCGGTGGTAGGGCCTTCTCCCCTCTGGGGGCTCGGGCTCCCGGGCCCATTTGCGTGTCTGCAGAACAGAAGCGGTGGGGTTGTTGGGTGTTCAGGTGCTGGTCTTCCCTGGTCCCGCATCCCTGTCCCTTCTCCCCCGGCTGCCTCCTGGCTGCCCAGCCGGTCCCCCCCCCTTTGGTGCCCCTGTGGTGCCGGACCTGCTCCCCTTTGTTCCCCTTACCCATTTCCGGGGTGCCTCCTCCCCCGGTCTGGTCGATGTCCCTGGGGCTGCCTGTCCGGGCTGTTACTGCTGCTGCTGCTGCTGCCCCCCTCCACCTCCTGCATGTGCAGCATGACCACCTCATCCCTCGCCTGCGCCTCCACCACCTCCTCCTCCTCCCTCGCTCTCTCGCCCTCCACTCTCCTCTGCCTCCCGCCTCGCTCCATCCCGCCAAGTTCTCCTGCTGCTGTGTGCCCTTTAAATCTCCCTCTGTGGCCTGTGTTGTTGCTGGTTGCCTGGCAGCGACACTGCATGCTTTGTCCCCGGCTGGAAATCATTTTGATTGATTCTGGCTGGTGATTGCCGTCTCGATGTTACTTTTTTTTGTTTCCCATTGGGAATTTCTTTGACCATGCTTTCGGAGATGGTCCGGGCCGGCGGTCTGGAAGCGTGGTTGATTTTGACCCCATGTGGGTATTGACTGTGGTGAACATCTGGCGGCCGCCGAACAGACGTTCAGGGCTCTTTGGTCCCGCCATGGGATTGACTGTGGTTCACTGTGGTTGAGCGTGATCTCGTAACGTCTGAAAATACCCTATATAAGAGAGAGATTTAGATTTTACTTTTATTCTTTACCCATCCCTGTGTTATTTCTCCCTATCCTCCATTAATCCTCCCCCTCCTGTATTCCATCCTTGATTCCCTTCCCCTGTTTTTTTGTTTACTAGAGCAGGATTAGATTTGATTTAGGTTTTATTTCAGTTACCCCTCCCTCTCTGTGTTTTGTTTTGTGAGCTGTCTGTGTCCCCGCCCCCCCAATCCCTGTGTAATATAATATCGTATATATTAGAAAGAAAATACTTAGTTAGTTACTTAGATAGATACTTGTAGGTGTGATTCAGTTTTATATATATATATATATTTGCATTCAGCCATTCATTCATTCTTTGGGTGGGAGAAATGGAGAAGGGAAGTAGGAGAGGGCGAGACTGGTCTGCTGTCCATAAGTAAGGAAATGAGACACGTGGCCGAAGTGGTAGGGGCCGTGGCAGCGGAGTGGCAGTAAGACGCAGCAGTCCGAGCCTATCACCACGCCTAAGCTCCTCAGGCCTGCTTTTGGGTGTCCCTCTCCCAGGATTAGTAGTGGCACTAGTGCTGCTCCCAGTGGCCGGGCCTCTGCCCTGGCTGGGCAGTACCTCGCAATACTTTTTTTCGAACCTCCGAACCGAATGACCGAACCCGAACTCGGTGACCGAACCGAACGACCAAACCGAACCAGACCGAACGACCGAATCTGAACTGCGATCTGTTTGCACATCCCTACTAAAAAGCTTTATTTTTCACATAACTGTACAAAAAATCTAAGAGGGGTAACCAAACTATGCTTTGGTGTATGCATCTAAAGCATGTTTGATCATTTTGTAGTATTTAATAGTTTCAGAAAAACATGAAATTTTAAAACATAAAAGCCAGTTTTAAATAACTTTATTTACAGTTCTCTGTAATACAGATCTTTGTAATACAGTACAACATCTCTAGGTATGCATCAATGCTGAATTTTCTTGGACACTCCTCTTTTTAAAAAGGATTTAAAGTGCATTTTTCTAACCATGATTTCTATTTTTTTTAATTTTTTGTAATCATGGTTAGAAAAATGCACTTTAAATCCTTTTTAAAAAGAGGAGTGTCCAAGAAAATTCAGCATTGATGCATACCTAGAGATGTTGTACTGTATTACAAAGATCTGTATTACAGAGAACTGTAAATAAAGTTATTTAAAACTGGCTTTTATGTTTTAAAATTTCATGTTTTTCTGAAACTATTAAATACTACAAAATGATCAAACATGCTTTAGATGCATACTCCAAAGCATAGTTTGGTTACCCCTCTTAGATTTTTTGTACAGTTATGTGAAAAATAAAGCTTTTTAGTAGGGATGTGCAAACAGATCGCAGTTCAGATTCGGTCGTTCGGTCTGGTTCGGTTTGGTCGTTCGGTTCGGTCACCGAGTTCGGGTTCGGTCATTTCTACAAATTCTAACACATGGGAATCAACAGGATTGATCATTCCATCCAACATGCTTTCAGGATTAGGCAAGGAATCCACTTTACAGAACAGCATAAGTGTAAGTTTAAAAGAGTCCTGACTGATACATAAACAACATAACGCATACCCCAACATCATCTGAACGCGAAAGATGGATTGCAAGCATAGGTTATCACATATGACTTTAAGTTTTCTGTCCTGTCTTCAGAAGTCCATGTCAGACAATCGTGGACCATTTCGGCTGAAGCATTTAAGACACAGCCTTCACAGTTTGCATGTAGCTTCTTCCTCATACAATGTTTTAGAATTCCATAGATTGATGCTCTCACTATACATCTCATGGTTGATTTTCGTTTTGAAGTGGCAACATAATCCGATTCACAGATTTTCAACCCTAGCTGCTTTTGCAGAATAATATGAGGATCCTGGTTTTCATCTTTCCCCTTAGGACAAAAACACTCTGATCCTTCTGATTGGGGTTTAGCCTCTTCAGGGGGAGTGGTGTAGGGCCTTCAAACATTTCCTGGAACAAGATTTGAATGCACTAATGAGCCAGCAGTCTTTTTTTTTACATGGGGCTGCTTTGTGCCACACATCTCTAGACAGAGAGAACTAGGGGTGGGACACTGAGGAGAACACCGGGTACCGGATGTACTGGCATCGGTACCGTGGCCAATGTTAAAAATCCGGTATGCCAGTACAGGTAAATATCGGATTTATCGGATTAAGCCAATACACCCAAATACTGGCAATATCGGATCTCAGGAGAAATGATATTCCCACTCCTAGAGAGAACCTTTTTTAATCCATCTAAAAATCTTTCTTACCTCAGAATTTTGAGCTGGGGGTATGCCTTCTTCTACCAACTCTAGGCCATCCAGGATCTTAGCGGAATTTGACATTCCCATAAGGGTTTCTTCATCATGAAGCGGGGTGCTAAAAAGAACCTTAGCCAGAGGCCCGCTCTCACCATCATCCTCCGAACTGGAAATATAATGTTTACTGTATAACCATCTCACTACCTCTGGAGGCTTAGTCAACTCCAAAGGCCTCCTATTCGTTGTATCATCATGGAAAGCCACTTCACTTTTTCCATGTAACTGGTAGCAATCAGCTCTCTGCTCTCTGTATCAGAAAATGGTGCCCCTCTCTTTCATGCCCCTAGGGGTGGGATTACAGCTCCACAAACCTTTCCAATTGGTCATGGGTGGCGTGGTGAGCAGTTTGAGACCCCCTTCGGTCAATTCCAACTGTGCGCACCCCCTTTGGCCCCCTAGATCAGATCTCTGCAACGAGGCGGGTTAGAATGTTGATTGGTTCAGCTCAAACTCCTGAGTGGTTTGAGCCCTCACATAACCCTCCTTCTGCGACTCATCCTACCCCGGAAACCCCACCCCATTGGATCCACTTTTCTCCAAGACAGAGTGGGCTAGGATGATGAAAACCTATGCTTAATGGTTCAGCTCACACAGCTGAGCTCGTAGAGGGGTTACATGACCCAATAGCTGCAATTCACCCTACCCCGAACGCTGCACCATAAAGTTCCTCCGATCCTCACAAAACCCATACCTACTGGTCCATCTCACTCTCCTGAGTTCATAGAGGCATTATATGGCCCTCTTTAAAGGACCTTGTGGGTTCAGAGAGTCTGGAACCTTTTGTTCCAGCCACCCTGACCCATGAGCAGAGCCCCCAAAGTCGGCTGACCTGGAAGTATTACACCCTTCTGCATCACTTCCACTTACCCACGTCACTTCCGTCCCAAGGTGGGACTTACGGCCCCCAGGAGGGTAGGACTTCTGCTGGCGTAGAACCCCACGTGACCTGTCAAACTGATAATGATCAGTTTGATTACTACTGTCCCCCTTCCTACTACCACTGCTTTTGCACACAAAAGAAGAAGAAAAAAAGGTGCCATCGAATGGTAAATGGCCACAAAGAATAAAAGCGTTTAGATTTTCCAGCTTCTGGAGGAGATGGCACTGTACCCTAGCATCCTGCCTGTTTATTAAAGATGACAAAACAAATTTTCAAATTTCCCTTTCCAAACACTTTCTCACTAAAGAAGAATCTGAATTCTCTAAAGCTGCCACAGGTACGTGTCATGTTAAAAAGACATAGTAGAACTAGAAAAGGTACAGAGAAGGATAACAAAAATGATCAAGCATATGGAACAGCTCCTATATGAGGAGACACTTGATAGGTTAGGGCTTTTCAGCTCGAAGAAGAGACAACTGAGGGAATATTACAGAAGTTTATAAAATCATGCATGGAGCTCCTCTGCTAATAAAGCTCCCTATATCCATGATCTTTTTTTCTCTCACTCCCTTCACCTCACTGAAACCTGGATCTCCCCCACTTACTCTGTCATCCCTGCAACCTTCCCCAACGGAGGTCTCTCCTTCTCCCACCAGCCACACTCCGAAGGCCGGGGTGGTGGCGTAGGCCTCCTCCTCGCCTCTTCCTGCCAGTTTTGACCCCTCTCTCCTTCACCTCCTTTGAGGCTCACTTTGTATGTCTCTACTCCCCTCTCCACCTCTGTGTTGTTGTTATCTGCCGCCTCCCACCCCCCTGGCTTCCTCTCCTCTTTTCTCTCCTAGTTCAAGTCCTGGCTCAGCCTATTCCTCTCTGATGACATCCCCACAGTCATCCTTGTTGAATTCAATATTCATGTTGATGCACCCTCTCAGCCTTGCATCACCAGCTCCTCTCCTTAGCCTCCTCCTTTAATCTCCACCTCTGGACTAGCTCCCCCACCAACAGTGATGGTCATTCTCTTGATTTTGTGTTCTATAGGAATTGTTCTGTCTCCAATCTCTCCTTCGAGCCCCGTATCTGACCCTTTCCTTGCCTCCTTCAACCTCTTCCACTGCTCACCTTTCTCTTCCCCATCTCCCCGTCCCTTCCGCGATCTGCAGGCCATTGAGCCCCAGGACTTTGCCTCCTCCCTCTCTCCTCTTCTCCCCTCAGTCTTCTCCTCCTCTTCCCCCAATTCTGCCATATCCACCTTCAACTCCTCTCTCACCTCCACCCTCAACTCCATTGCCCCCCTCTCCTTCTGCCCAGCTCACTCCCGTAACCCTCACCCTTGGCTCACCCCCACCATTCACCATCTCCACTTCTGCAGAGGGTGCTGAATGCCTCTGGTGCAAATTCCACTACTACACTGTCTTCCTCCACTTCAAATTCTGCCTCTCATCGCTCAATTCTGTTATCTCCCTTGCAGTATTATGCCTCACACATTGAGTCCTGCTTCTGGGACCCTCGCCACCTCTTTTCCACCTTTGACTCCCTTCTCAAACCCCCCTATCCTCCTCCTCCCTCTGCTCTCTCCGCTCAGGATCTTGCTCTCTTTTTCACCTCTAAGATTGAAAAGATCTGTCTGGAAATCGCTTCCAAGTCCTTTCCCCTTACCACTCCCCCCTATTCCTCCTCCCCCCCTCTCCTGTCCTCCTTCCCTCCCGCCTCCCTTGAGGAAATCTCCTCCCTGCTCTCCTCCTCCAACCCCTCCACTTGCCCCCTGGACTCCATTCCTTCCCACCTCCTCATCGCCATTGCTTCCACCGTCACCCCTTCCCTCCTGCACATCATCAACCTGTCTCTCTCTACCGGCTCTCTTCCCCTCTGTCTTTAAACATGCCACTGTCTCTCCCATCCTCAAAAAGTCCACTCTGGATCCCTCTGAACCCTCTAATTACTGTCCTGTTTAGCACCAACCTTTTGCTTCCAAACTCCTTGAATGGGTTGTCTTCTCCCGTTGCCTCAACCTCCTCTCCGCCAACTCCTCCCTTGATCCCCTCCAATCTGGTTTCCACCCCCTTCACTCCACTGAAACCGCTCTTGCTAAGATCAGCAACTATCTTCTTGTGGCTAAATCCAACCGCCTTTACTCTATTCTTGTCCTCCTTGATCTCTCTGCTGTCTTCGACACTGTTGACCACTCGCTCCTGCTTGATTCGCTTCACCCCCTTGGATTTCGGGACTCTGTCCTCGACTGGTTCTCTTCCGACCTTTCTGACTGCTCCTTCAATGTATCTCTTCCTAACTCCTTCCCCTCCTCCTCCTTACCCCTCTTGTTCAGGATTCCCCAAGGCTCTCTCTTTGGCCCTCTTCTCTTCTCTTTCTACTAGGGATGGGCGAACAGTTCGCGGTTCAGGTTCGGCCGTTTGGTTCGGCTGCGTTTGGTTCGTCCGTTTGGTTTGTTCGTTCGGTTCGGATTTGTTCGGGTCATTCGTTCGGTTCATTCGTTCGGTTCGTTCGCCGAGTTCGGGTTGGGCTGTTCGGTTCGTTCGTCCGAACAGGCTGTTCGGTTAGGCCGTTCGGCTGTTCGGTTCGGCTGTTCAGCTGTTCGGTTCGTCCGTTCGTCCATTCGGGAAGTGTTGTTATGGATTTTTTTTTGTTTTTTATATGTTTTTTTGGTTTTTTATTGGGTTTTCTTTTGTTCTTTATTTGGTTTTTTGGTTTTTATATGGGGTTTTCTTTTTTTTTTAATCTAATATTATATATATCTGTCTACACTAAATCTAACCACTATTAACTATTCTAAATGATATGAAGTAAATGGATTATCTAATAAGTACACAGACCTACTCCTACAAACACTCAAACTAAATCACTAACGCTATCTCTATCACTAAGGTAACTCCTACAACTGTCTTCATCTGTCTATCTATCCCCCCCCATCCCATATCCATATCCATATATATATATATGTATTCATATATATATATGGATATGGATATATATGGATATAT
>QEPC01014780.1:882972-895872 GCA_003113815.1 Sphenodon punctatus | reverse complement strand
GATATATATATGGATATATATGGATATATATACATCCAATATATATGGGATGGGGGGGAATCTTCACAAATAGAAGAGGAGTCTGTAGTGAAATACATACATTACATACTCAATGAATCTGTACAGTGCATAACACAAGGTTTCATTTTATGGTTTAAGTTTCATTTCATTGCAAAAGTGAAATGAAACTTAAAGCAATCTAAAAATCCTACTCAACACCTCATGTTCAGGAACAGTGACTAGCTCAGAAGGTGTTGGGAAGTGGGGAGGCAGATAATTAGTTTCGTTTCTTGCAAGCCTCTCCACCCCTGGTGCCTGGAAGTCTGCACTGACACCTCCCTGTAATGTTTGACCTTCCAGTGAAACATTTTTTGCCACCCGAACTCATCTGAACGCGATCTGAACTGACCAAACTGTTCGGCCATTTCACCGTTTGGTGTTCGGTTTGTTCAGTATGTTCGCGTTCGCGTTCGCTTTCGCGTTCGGGTTCGAGTTCGGTCGTCCGAACAGTTCGAGTTCGGGCCGAACTCCGAACTTCCGAACCGCGTTCGCCCATCCCTACTTTCTACACCCAATCCCTAGGCAAACTCATTGCCTCCCACGGTTTCCAATACCACCTATACACTGACGGCACTCAACTCTATCTCTCCACTCCTTCCCTCTCGCCCTCTATTCAAGCTCATCTCACCAACTGTCACTCTGATATCTCCGCCTGGATGTCTCAATGCCAACTCAAACGGAACATGGTGAAAACTGAACTCCTTATCTTCCATCCCAATCCTTTCTCTCCCTCTTCCTTGTCAATTGCCATTGACGGGGTCTCCATCCTCCCTGTCCCACAAGCCTGTAGCTTGGGCTTCATCTTTGACTCACACCTTACCATCAAACCCTACATTGACTCCTTGGCCAAATCCTGCCGCTTCTCCCTCCACAACATTGCTAAGATCCGCCCTTTTCTGTCTGCCTCCTCTGCCAAAACTCTCATCCACGTCCTAGTCATCTCACACCTCGACTATTGTTAGCTCCTCCTCACTGGCCTTCCCCGCTCTCACCTTTCTTCCCTCATCTCTGTTCATAACTCTGATGCCAGGATCATTCACCTAACCCGTTGCTTTGACCATGTGCAGCCTCTCCTCTCCTCTCCTCTCTCCACTGACTCCCTCTTCCTGTGTGTATTCTGCACAAGCTACTCATCTTCACCTACAAAGCCCTTCACAACCTTGCTTCCCCCTACCTGTCTGCCCTGAACTCCCTCCAAACCCCTGTTCAAGCACTCCTCTCCTTGTCCATCCCCTCTCTCACCCTCCCACACCTCCCTGCTCCCCCAACTGCCTTGGCCCTTTCTCCCTCGCTGCCCCGCACACCTGGAACTCCCTCCCTGCCCTCGTCTGCCTTGCCCCCACCCTCCACACCTTCAGGTCCCTTCTCAAAACCCACTTTTTCTGCTCCACCCTTCCTAACTCCTGCTAATCATCCCCACCCAAGATGATCCCCCACCTGTTATCTGTAAACTCCCAATTTACTGTACCCAAGCCAAGAACATGTACCTGAGTTTTCGCATCCTCATGAATATCGCATCCCTTGTCTCTCCCTCTGTTCTCCCTTCCCTGTCTCCCCTCCCCCTGTCTTTAGATTGTAAGATCTCAGGCAAGGATCGTGTCTATCTTATTTTCTGTAAAGAGCCGGGTACATCGCTGGCACTATATAAATGCTTATAATTAATAATAATTAATAATAATTAATAATAATTAATCATTAATAGCACATAAATAGGGAGCAGTTATTTACCCTCTCTAAGAGTATTAGAACAAGGGGACTCCATGAAATTCACTGGTAGCAGATTTAAAACAAATAAGAGAAATTATTTTTCACTCAGTGCACAATTAACTTGTGGAACTTACTGCCAGAGAAAGTGGTCATGGCCGGTAGTGTAGCTAGTTTTAAAAGGTGATTGGATACATTCTTGGATGATAGGTGCATTAATGTCTATTAGCCATTAGGTTTTGGGAATGTAACCTCTTATTGTTGGGGGCTGGAACAGCAGAGAATGGATTGCCCATTGTGACCTGGTAGATAATTCTACCAAGAAAAAAGAGATTGACTGCTGTCAGAGACAGGTGCTGGGCTTCCTGGACCATTTAGTCTGACCCAGTATGGAACTACTTATGTTCTTGTGTAAACTTTTCTAGTCCAGCCAAACTTTCGCCTCCCTAGAGACTGGAGGGAGGTTGTATATCTATGAAATGGAGGGAGGTTGTATATCTATGAACAAACGTGCCGACAGCCAGGGAGGGGGCAGGGAGAGGACAGGGGGACATGCATACGTGGTATGCGTGGCACCATGCCCATGCTGCTCAGCACAGCCCCTCCCCCTTCCTGATAGGCAGGATCAGTGGCCTATAAGGCTGCCATGCCCACCGGAAAAGCTCCGGCCACTGGCCAGAGTTAGGTAGAGAGGGCCATCAGACATGATGGCCCACTCTACCATCATCCAGGGTAGGCTTCCCTGGACTGTGGCAAGGCTAACACCAGGATGTGTGCTGACAAGGAGCCCAGCGCACAACCTGAAGTTAATCCTGACACAGTATTGGGTAAGTTTGTTCCCACCCACAGCAAACATCTGGCAGGCAGGAACAAACATGACCCCACCATGCGTGGCCATGCTGGGTTATGCATGGCCACCCATGGAAGCATCATTTCTGAAAACACTCTCCTTCTCATAGACACTCGCTCTGTAACCAAATGCTTTCCACTAACATGGAATTTTTGCTGGGAAATTTTCTACTGTTGACTCCTTTGCCAAGGGTGCACTGGTGGACATTAATCTAGATTGGGATGCAAACAATCTTATTCATACATTTTCTGATTCCATATGGTCCTTATCACAATAAATACGTGTATGGCATTGTTCTGCTGTGTCTCTTTTGGATTGCGATATCAAGTTACAGTGACATGTGATAATGTGATGTATCATATCTTCTCTTGCCTAAAGTCATATCTCATTTGCACTGGAGTAAAACCAGAGTAGTTTAATTGGCTCCAGTAATTTTACACTGGTGTAACTGAGGTCAGAATCTGCCCCTTGTGCTTTTAGTAAGGAGACAACTTCTGTAAGTGCTAACTTATAGTTTATAATTACAAATCACACAAGTAATAACATGTTTGGAAGGTTGCCAATTTAAGTTGCCAGATGGGACATTTGGGGTCTGACCCAAGCAGTATGGGACCAGTTCCATCAAGCCCGGGTCAGATTGGCTGCCTTTCCTTCACTCCACCTTTTTCTGATGTAACCCCATCTTTTACAGTGGGTGAAAACAGACGTGACACTAACTCCACTTTAACACCATTTAAACATTTCTTATGCATGTTGCAGAGCTGTAGTGGTGCCTTATGCAGCCCTGAAACATTCATAAGAAATGTTAAAGCAGTGTTAAAGTGGACTTAGCGTCATGTCTGTTTTCACCCAGAGTGTTGTGATATCACCACTCTCCTTGGAAGGGAGGAGTCAGCCCCATTTGGACCATGGCTGAGTCAGGACTAATGCAATTGGGCATGAATCCCACAAAGGCTGGAATTTCTAACCCAAGCAGAGTTCTGTTCCAGGCACCGGCAATGTAAGGGTTGTAACAAGAGAAGGAAGAAAGTAGGGATGGGTGAACGTGGTTCGGAAGTTTGGAGTTCGGACCGAACTCAGTCTGTTCGGTTGACTGAACCAAACTTCCAAACCGAACTCGAATTTCAAACCCAACTGAACTGAATTTCCGAACTCCGTTCTGTTCGCCCATCCCTAGTGGCAACACACACCAAAACACCTGGTTTGAATGGCCAAACTTGGTTCGGAAGTTCGGAATTCGACCAAACTCGGCCTGTTCGGTCAACCGAACTGAACTTCTGAACCAAACTCAAATTTCAAACCCAACTGAACCAAACCGAACCGAATTTCTGAACTCGAATTTCAAACTGAACCGAACCGAACCGAATTTCCGAACTCCGTTCTGTTCACCCATTCCAAGAAGAAAGTGAATGAGCCACAGTTGTACAGTTTAGCGGTTGAGTCCACACATTGCTGTGAAACTAACTAATCTCATCAGCTTCATTTACTTTGTGTGCAGTTGGTCAGACAGTGAGCATGAAATCTTCACTTGTTTGTTTTAACTCTCTATATCCTGTATCTCCACTCTGCAGGAATACAAGAGACTTAAATCTACGCATAATATGTGGCAGCAGCTCTTGTATTTTACTGATACAAAAAAGAAAAACCTGGAATTAATTTAGCATTCCGCAACAGCATTTCCTAACTTCTGATATTTACTCTCATTGCATATTCAATGGTGACAAGCCCATTTTTCATCCCTGTATTGAATTATTAGTATTTGTAAAAATGAACATGTAAAATACACAGGCTTTTTGTACCTGACCTCTCTTTTCAGTAGATAAGATAATTCAAAGCAATTAGAGTGATGACAGAGACAGATGGTAAATGATCTTACCTGAGGAGTATTATAGATTCTTTTTAGTACTGACATGTTATACAGTAAGATGCATTAACTTAAGATGTCTTTGGAAATTACAATAATGAAATGTCAGCTACGAGAACTTCCTGATCAACTTGGTTTTCTTATTATCAGTCATGAATGCTGTTACTATAAATTGTCAAACAACAGTAACCTCCAGGCAGGTCTCAAAGGAGATATATGTCTGAAGGCTTAGAAACACTGAAAATCCAAGTAATTGTTTGCCTGTAATATTTCATGATGCTTTATTTTATCACTTTTAGGAAGCAACCTCTTTTCTTTCTTATTCAGGCTTTGTGTCTTCTCCAGAGGTATCAGAAGACAATGCAGGAACAAGGGGGCAATGCGGGCAACGAGTTGTAAATTAGATCCTTGCCCATCTTGGTTGGTGAAAGTCAGCTGGGAGAGACTGGGAGCTTTTCTGGATGGGATTGTTAGTGCCTCCCTTCAAGAGAGCAGTGTGCAAGATACCCTCAAGATGGCAGTTGTTCAGCCCCTGCTCAAAAAACCCATCACTTGGCGCTGACTCCTTGGGCAGCTATCACCCCATCTCTAACCTCCCCTTTTTAGGTTCAAGGTTAAACCTCTTCAAGGTTATTGAACCGGTGGTTGCCAGGCAGCTACAGGGACATCTAGATATAGTTGGATTCCTAGACCCATGTCAGTCTGTCTTTCATCCTGGGTATAGCACTGAGACTGCACTTGTGGCGTGGGTCAACAATCTTCAACAAAAGATTGATGGGATATTGTACCCTGTTGATCCTTTTAGATCTTTCAGCTGCTTTTGATACAGTTGACCATGAGGTAGTCTTGACATGGCTGTGGGACCCGGCAGGGGTTCATGGGATGGATATAGAGTAGTTCTGTTCATTCATGTCAGGAAGGTTTCAGTAGGTGGAGATGGGTGAATGTTCTTCATTCCCCTATCCCGTCTTGTGGGGTCCCGCAGGAGCCGGTGTGGTGTATTAGATATGATGCAGGACTTGGCCCGGGTAAGTCATGGTTCTAATCCTGCTCCAGCTAGGGATGGGTGAACGTGGTTCGGAAGTTCGGAGTTTGGCCCGAACTTGGCCTGTTCGGATGACCGAACCCAAAAACATGTCACTGGAAGGCAAAACGTGACAGGGAGGGGGAGTCAGCTGAGGGGCGGACCTCCAGGCACCAGGAGTGGAGGGACTTGGAGAAGCAGCCAGCCTGCCCAATCACCATCCCTTTTCTCCTCAGACCGCAGTCTGCGATTGGTCACAGGCTAGTCTGCATGGAGCTAATGGGGGTTGTGGTTAGGCGGGCTCAGCAACTAACAAAACTCATTGCCCTCCCCCCTGCCAACACCTTCCGAGCTAGTCACTGATCCTGAACAGCAGGCGTTTCAGAAGGCTCCCTCTCCCAGCAGTTTTGTTCTCTTCAGTTCTTTGCAATCCTCCTCCTATTTCACCATCCAACCCATCTACCTCCATCTTATCATTAATTTAGCTTAGCTTAGATATATTTCGGTGTTATTTTTTGTTTTAACCCCTCCCTGTGTTTCCTGTGTTAAATCTTCCTTCCTCCCTTCCCCCTCCGTTGAATCCTTTCCCTTTCCCTCTCCCTCTGTATATATTCCATCCCTGATTCCCTTCTCCTGTTTTTTGATACATTTTGAGTAGCATTAGATTGATTTAGGTTTCATTTCAGTTTTATACCCCTCTCTGTGTTCTTTGTGTTCCCCCCATCCCATATAATAGATAGATAGATAGATAGATAGATAGATAGATAGATAGATAGATAGATAGATAGATAGATAGATTAGATTCAATTTGATTAGATTAGAGATAGTAGATAGTTGTAGGAGTTAGCTGAGATAGAGATAGTGCTTAGAGATTTAGTGTTTGTAGGAGTAGGCCTTTGTACTTATTAGATAATCAATTTAGTTGATAGCATTTAGAATAGTTAATAGCAGTTAGATTTAGTGTACATAGATATATATAATATTAGATAAAAAAATTAAATAAATAAATAAATAAAATACAATATAAAAACATTATTTTGGAGGGAGAAATGGAGAAGGGAAGGAGAGGCCGGTCTGCTGCCCATAGGGGAGGCAATGGGGCACATGACAGATGCGGAAGGGGCCGTGCCAGGAGAGTGGCAGTAGGCAGCAGCAGTAGCCTGAGCAATCACCACGCCCCAAACTCAGCAGGTCTGCTTTAGAGCAATAGGCTTCAGCGGCTCAGCGGCACCTCCTGGCCGTGCCCTCCTCCACTGCCACGCAGGGCACTGGAAGGCCTGCAGGACTTGACACTGCATCTGTCTCTGTTGCTGCTGGTGCTGGAGCAGGTGCTGCTGCTGCTTCTGATGTTCCTCCAGGACCACCAATGTCCCCCACTGTGGAGGCAATCTCCAGTAGTCCAGAGCTAGTGGATCCCACCCCCGCTGCTAGAAGCAGTGCCGATCCCCGGGCAATGTCAGTAGGGAGAGGAGTAGCAACAGCACTAGCAGATACAGAGGGGGGCACATGGAGAGTGCCAGCAGCATAGCAGGCACGGGCAGTCTAGACTCAGGGTCCCAGTACTCCCCTTCACGGGACATCACCATGACACTAGTGCTGCAGAGGAGATGTCTGGAGCTGAGGTGATGGCTGAGCCTCCTTCCAGAGTTGTGTTGCTAGTGCCACCAAGTTCTCCCCCTCCCAGCAGCACTGGCAGGAGTGCGTCACCCGGGGCGGGCCAGAAGGTGGTGGGGAGGGGGAGGAATCCTCAGTCTGGGAACATTTTAAGCTGGTGCAGGCAGATGATCCCAGAGAGGTGCAGTGCACTTTGTGCAATAAGCAGGTGAATCGTGGGCAGGTGCTCTCCAACCTTGGGACAATGCAATGGCGAGGCACCTCAAGGCATGCCACGGTGCTCTGATTCTCAGTGGGAAGGCAGGGGAAGTGGATGCCAGCAGGTTCCCGACTGCAGCAGCGGCCAGTTGCCTGGCTCCTTTAGTGGGCAAGCGTCCCGCACCAACTGCGTATGCCTCTAGCAGCAGGAGCAGTATGGGGGCAGAACAGCAGCAGGAGCCTCGCCAGCAGGAGCATTGGTCCACTATGGAGGAGCTGGGGTGAGGGCAGCTGCCAAGACCATCGGGTGCTGGAGGGCGGTGTGGCTTCTTTCAGGAGAAAGCCATGCGCCTGTTGGCCAAGATGATTGCACTGGATGGGCAGCCCTTCTCAACTGTAGAGGACAAGGGCTTCCAGTGGCTGATTGGATTCCTGGCCCCCCAGTTTAAGCTGCCTTCCCATTCCACCCTGAGTTGGACTGTGGTGCAACAGCTGTACAGGGTTTTGAAGGAGCAGGTGAGGGAGCAACTGGCAGGGGCTGGGTGTCCACGGTCCACTTCACCACTGACCTGTGGTCCTCCAGGAACACCCAGCATGCCTACCTGGCAGTGACTGCATACTGGTGGCAGAACGCACAGGCAATGCTTGGCAGTGGCAGGAGGGATCCTGAAGCAGAGTATAGGTAGGCCCTGCTTCAGGCACATGTAATGGACAGTTCCCACACCTCAAGGAATCTCGACAAAGCCCTGATCACCATGCTGAGGGAGTGGGTCATGCCAGACACGGCCTTCACCAAGGGGTGTGTGGTCATGGACAACGTGGCTAATATCTTAAAGGCAGTGCATGACGGGGACTTCACAAGCATCCCTTGTGCCGCACACACCCTCCATCTTGTGGTGAAGGATACTCTGGGCTTGGGGGATAAGGGGATTGGGCCAGGCACCCTTAGGTCCCTGGTCGACCGAGGGAGGAAGTTGGTGGAGTTCTTCAACCGGAGCATGAAGGGCAGCGAGCTCCTCTGGGAGAAGCAGGCTGAGCAAGGGTCCCTGGTGCACCAGCTGGTCCAAGATGTCTCCACCAGGTGGAATTCCACCTTCCTGATGCTCGAGTGACTTCTTGAGCAGAAAGCCACCCTGTATCAGTTGGAATTGGAGACAGACTTCGAGGCACCTCCAGCGTAAAACAGGGAGGAATGGAGATTCTCGCTCACACAGTCTTCATCCTGAGACCGTTCCTGGCCATGACGGAGACCGTGAGCAGCTCCACTGCCACCCTCAGCCAGGTGACCCCGCTGGTCCATAGTCTCCAGAGGAGCCTAGACGAGATTCTCAGGTGGCGGGATTGTGGTCCTGTAGGCAGGAAGATGTCTGATGAGGTTCTTGACCTGGCGCAGAAGCTGAAGGTGGGGAAGCTGAAGGCGGAGCTGAGTGCATGCTTTGATGAGCTCCTCTGACGGGAGGAATATGTCCTGACAACCATGCTGGACCCCAGGATCAAGGGCAGCATGGCACATGAGACAGCTGTCTATGACCTTCGGAAGGGTGTGCTGGTGCACAAGGTCTGGCAGGCAGAGCAGGCTATGCAGCAAGATGCCACTGGGGATGGTGGGAGTGGGAGCAGAGACCCCTTCCAGCCATCTGGGTCTATCCCTACCCCCAGCCCTAGCGGTAGTAGCAGCACCAGCAGCAGGATGAGCAGCAGCAGAAGCAGGACCCCTATTTCCAGCAGCTCCTCCTGTGTGCAGGCTACTCTGGGGAGTATTGGGTCCAGCACAAAAGGACAAATAGTGTGGCTGAGGGCAGTGGGGCAGGTGGTGCCCACCCAGAACTACCAGAGGGAGTATGATGGCGCGTCAGCAGCAGTAGAGATCTACCTGGAGGAGGAGCCATGCATTGATCCCAGCATCGATCCCTTGGCCTACTTGGCCAGCAAGACCAATGTGTGGCTGGTCCTGTCGAAAGTGGCCAAGGGTATCCTGTCCTGCCCACCAACCAGTGTCCCCAGCAAGTGGGTGTTCTCTGTGGCAGGGGACATTTTCTCCCCACACTGCCTGAGACTGGGGGCCAAGTTGGTGGAGCAGTTGCTCTTCTTGAAGGTCAACCTTCTGCTGCTGGGATTCCCGAGCTGCCCCTGGACAAGGAGTGATTGTGCAGTGGCACACGCCACCCCATGCCAGAGGCAGTCTTAGGACGGGGCTCCTCCTCCTCATTCTGGGCTAGGACTAGGCTACTGCTCCTGTGCTTCTGAGGTGCTTTCCCTCCCTCCCAATGCCTGGCACCAGTCCTGCCTCTCTTTCTGCCGCTCTCTCTCTCTCTCATGGCCTCGGTCACCTTATCTGACTGACATCATGACGCAGGATGGCATTGGGATACAAACTGTAAGCCTGTCAGCTGGCCTATGGCTACACAATCTCAGCTTGCCTATGTGACGCTGACTGCCTCTCACTCTCTCATGCTGCACAGTCTTTGATAGCCTATCTGAGTGCCCTCCTGCCAATGTCCCAGCCTGCCTGCCCTACTGCCTCTCATGCCACGCTGCCTGTCTGCCCACCCAGATTTCCGCCAAACTCAAAGCATGCCTCAGTCCAACTTCCTGCCTCCCATGCCAAGGTGCCTGTCTGTCCACCCAGGTTGCCTAGCTCAAAGCCTGTCTGCCCTGCTGCCTCTTATGCCACACTGCCTGTCTTCCCACCTGCCCAGGTTGCAAAGCTCGAACCCTGCCTCAGTCTGCCTGACTGCCACTCATGCCATGCCACCTGCCTGCCTGCCTGCCCTGGCAACCAATGTCTGATGATGATGCCAATGGCCCCCAGGCCTATATGCTGTCTGTGCCAAGGGTTCTGTACCCTGGCAACCCACTGTCTGCTGCTACCATTGACCCCCAGGCCTACATGCCGTCTGTGCCAAGGGTTCTGCACCTTGGCAACCAATGTCTGGTGATGCTGGTGCCAATGGCCCCCAGACCTGTATGCTGCATGTGCCAAGGGTTCTATACCCTGGCAACCAATGTCTGGTGATGCTGGTCCCAATGGCCTCCAGGCCTATATGCTGCCTGTGCCATGGCATAAAGAAACAGCCACACCAGCCCCAGGACCTGCCATCATGGTTCTGGGGCCTATTTTACTGGCAGAGAGGGCTGTGCCCAATAAATAGAAGCTGCCACTATAGCCCCATCCAAGGACCCACCCTCAGGGTTCTTGTGCCCTGTCATTTCGCTCACTGGTCGCTGTCATTCCATCTTTTCTTTATGCAACCTGCTGTTCATGGAGAGGGATGGAGGGAGAAGAGAGAGAGAGAGAGAGAGAGAGAGAGAGAGAGAGAGAGAGAGAAAGTCTCCCTACTGCTAGAGGGAGATACAGACATGATTCCACCCATGCTGCCTGTCACATGCACTATATGGCCAGAGAGAGAGAGAGAGGCTCCCCACTAGAATGAGAGAGATGGGGGGTGGAGGGGGATAGGTAGGTGTATCCAGGTCAAGCTGCCACCTGCCCGAACCAGGAAGAACTCCCATCTGTGCTCATGCACCCGATTGATGTCCATTGCCCACATCCAGCAGCAAACTTACCAGAACAAGATGGAATATATCAATATAGCACAAAGTATTATATCTGTGCCTGCCTGCCTGCCTGCCTGCCTGCCTGCCTGTGTGCATTCCTGTACCGGCTGCTACCACCTATCACTTGATTGAATGAAGTGTGCCCAACCATGCACTAATTCTAGGGATATAATTATCATTAAACTAACATATGCTGTCATTCCATTTTACCTGAATCAATCATGCCCATCCATCCCAGGCACCATTAATGAGATTCTGGGACCATCATTCCAGTCACTGGGGGATGCATTCCATTCCACTCCATCCAGAAGCCCGGTGCCCGCACACCAGCCTGCCCCCCCCCACAGCCTACTCCTCCGCACCCACCTGCAGATGGATGCCAGGTGAAGCTGCTGGAAAGAAAAGCCCCTCCGACCACCAGCTCCTGCTGCCCGCTACCTGCTGCCAAGGAGCCTGTTTCTCTTTCTCTCTGGCACACCCACACAGACACAAGCCCTGCCCCTCCTGGGGGGCTGTCTGAAAGTTGAGACCCTGCTACTGCCTGCCACATCCTTGGGTTAATACCTTAACTACACTACATGTGGAGCCAGCCAGATGCTGCTGGTAGGGATCGACAAGCTGTATGAGATTCTGCCACCTGCCTTCCAGAACTTCAGCACGTAGGGATAAACGTCTGGACAGGTCAAACGAAGCATGTAACAACAAATATAACAACTTTTATTAAAACTATTTAAACAACAACAAAACAACAACAACAAAACAACATTATGAAACCAAAACCAAACATTGAATGGAAACTTATAAGGTAACTATTATTCTCTGGGCCTGTCCCCCGGGACTTGGGGGAAAGGCAAATGGCATTGGGGCACAGCATAGAGCTGAGGGGCGGCCACCTGGTCCTCTTCTATCTCATAGCCCGGGGGGACGGCAAACTCCACGGCCCCTTCCACGTCCCGATGCCACCTGGAGACCACCTGGTGGTACAGTTCCAGGCGTTCCATCTCAGCGGAGACGTACTGGGAGTTGCCTCCACCTTCTTTTTCTCCACCTTGAGTGCCTGGAACTGTTCCACCAAGTGGTTCTCCAGGCATCTTCCATCCTTCATCATTTGGTGGCCAGGCCTCTCAACTTCGGCCTGAAAGACCTTGGTCGCAGCAGACTCCTGAGGCCCGGGGTACTCCACATCAGGGCTGGAGGAGGGGGAAGGGCTTACATGCCACGTCACTTCTGGGTTGCCTTCCCCCCCTTCTTCTGGCGCTGATGCTCTGGCTCCATGACCATGTCAGAGTCCTCCTGTCGCCTCACCATCAGGCCATGGAACTTTTCAATATGGACGATCAGTCCCAATGTGATCCCCTCTCTCTGTCTCCTGATTCTTTTGCTGCTGGTCTAAAGAGCATAAAAAGATAGGAACATAAGAAGTGCCATACTGTGTCAGACCAATGGTCTGTGTCAAGCCCTGCCTACATTCTGTCTCCACAAGTGGGTGGACTGGATGGCCAATCTCTCTGCAGGGAACTTCCATTCCTAACAGGTCATAGGGCAATCCATTCTCTGTAATTCCAGCCCCCGTGCCCTACCTTGCAGATGGCGATTCTGTCACCCTTCTCATAAAACCTCCAGACATCGGACATTGTCTACTGACTGTCTGGGAGTGGCACTGACGAATCCGACCTCTGCCTGGGTGTCCTGCATGGCGTGGCACCAGCACTGGCATCCGATTACTCTGTGAAAGAGAAACACATAAACAACACCTAATTAATATCTTGCATTTATGATGTTGTCTCTAGTCCTCCCTCCTTGGGGTGCTAGGGATGGCAATGGTAGATGGTGACCCTGGCTGGCACATGCACAGCCTGCCCTCCTTGGGGCATTCAGGATGGCAACTAGAAAGACCCTTACTGGCATGTGCAAATCCTGCTCTCCTTGGGGTGCTGCTAGGGACGGATAGCAATGGAGAGACCCTGGCTGTCACTTGCAAATCCTACCCTCCCTGGGGTGCTAGGGATGGCAACTGGAAAGACCCTA
>QEPC01014780.1:845930-882261 GCA_003113815.1 Sphenodon punctatus | reverse complement strand
GTTAAACCCCCCCCAGGATCGGGTCTATACTTATCGGTGGCTGCGGGGACGCCGCAGCCGCTGGTGCTGCGGGGGGCTCTTTTTTAAAAAAAAAATCCAGGCTGGGCAGGGTGGGTGGGAGGTGTCCCCCCTTCCACCCATGCAGCCTGGACTCGGGGAGGTTTTTTTTTTTAACTTTTTTGGTGGGACTTTTTTACATTGCAGCCATTCATTTAAATGGCAGCAATGTAAAAAAATCTGGTACCGGGAATCCGGTAACGGGACCGGATTTCGGGTAATGCCGGTATGCCCAGTACCGGCATTATCAGATACCGGATTTACCGGCACGCCCGCCCCTAGTGGAAACCCTTGCTAGGGATGGCTGGCAGGCACATGTTTGGGTTAGGGTGCTGCTCGTGCTTGTGTCTGACTGCTGGAAGAGCCCCCCACACTACAGTTCCCTCTCTCTCTGTGGAAGACATCCGCTGCTACCCACTGATGCCCACTGTTTGTGCCTGACTGATGCCCACCACCCACGCACCCACCTGCACGCCAGTGAGCTTGCGCTAATGGATAGAGCCTTAAGTTTCTTATTCAAAAGTTAAAAAAAAGTTTACAAACCTGGCAGCAGTGGCAGCAGCACCTCCTGTGCCTGCCGGCTCTGGCTGCTCCTCCACCACCAAGGTCCAGCAGCAGCGGTAGGAGGAACCTCTTCCTCCACCACCGGCTCCACCACCTTGGCCTTCCCCCAGGCCCGGCATTTAATCGTGGTGGTCATCTTCTTCACCATTTTTATTTTATTTTATTTTTGAAACACAGACACTCTAACAGTCACACACCAACACTCACCAAGACACCAACCAGCCAAACAACACAGCCAAACCAAACACAAACAGCCAAAACACATGACCCAAACAACCAGCCAGCCAAACACACACTCTGTCGCCACACAGCTCCACACGAACTCAAATTTTCGGTTTCCGGTGTGATCACGGGCTCTCGCAATACTTTTTCCGAACGCCTGAACTGAACCAAACATGACCGAACCGAACAGCCGAACCCAAACGTGGCAAGCAAACCGAATGGCAGAACCAAATGGCCGAACTGAACCGAACCGGACCAAACTGAACGACCGAACCCGAACTGCGATCTGTTCGCCCATCCTTAGCTCACCAGGAGCACATTACACTAGTGCTTAAGAGTCAGCACTGGCTGCCTATAGCTTTCCAGGCACAATTCAAGGTGCCGCTTGGGCCCTACATATCTGAAGGACCGCCTTTCTCCTTATGTCCCTTCATGGCCCTTAAGAGCTGCAAAGAGTGTCCTCTTGCAGGTTCCATTCTTGGTCAACTTTCATACAGCTCAGGCATGCAGACAAACATTCTCGGTGACTGCCTCACAGCTTTGTGACTCCCTTCCCTTGGAGGTTCCCCTAAGCCCTAATTTGAATGTCTTCCAGAGGCAGTGGAAGACGATGGCCAGGAAAGAGATTAATTAAAAATATAGAGTGAAAAACAAGTAGAGAATACAGTTAAAGTTAAGAGGGTAGAGCACAACACTAATGAAAAATAGATACAGAATATATATTCCAATCACTTTTACTAACCTAACTTTTAGGATTGTTCTTCTATCACAAATACATAACAGGCTTTCTCTACAGCAAAACCCCAAGCACCAGTGGTAGGGTAGGACCACCTCTTCCCTTATTCTCCATTGTGGCCTCGAAGTTCGGCCTAGGGCTCCCTCCTGTGTGTACCAACTGCCTGTAAGGTTTATTTACAAACCAGAAACCCCTGGTTTTAGAAAATAGTTAAGGCTCGCACAAATTTAAAAACAAAACCACACAAATTAATGGAAAAAATTGAATTTAACCATAATCCAAAAAGCACTGAAATTGAAAATTAAGGCTCTCAACTAAAGAAAAAAATTTAAGCACACCCAACTTTAAAACAAAAACCCATACAAAAAAGGAAATAGTTTGAATTAAACCATACTCCAAAAAGCAAAGAAATTGAATATTGAGGCTCTTGCCTAAAGTTGTGCGCAATGAAAAAAAAAGCATTTAAGCTCTTTCAGTAAGTGAAAAAAACCCAATAAGACTCTTACCTTAACTTGCATGACATGTAAGTATTTAGATGTTGTATTTGGCATTTAGCCTTGGAGGTGGCTATGGGTGGGGATTGAGGGACATCCCAGCACAAGAGCTATGAGGTACGGCTGGGGCTGCAGGAGGAGACTGATGGTGCATTTAATTCTACTGAAATGCTGCATTGGTCTTTCTGTCTCAATTCTCTTCCGCTGTAGGATGGGGGCAGCAGTAAAGCAGAGGAATGGAGGGGGTGAGGAGGTAGCAGTAGATCTTTGCTTCTCAGGGTGATTTCAGACATTACACGGTTAAATTCATCACAGTGAATCCCACCCCAATGTGAATGGCTTCACCGCGGGCCGTGGCGAGACACATGGCCCCAACGGATGAGACAGGGGCGGCACCACTGCCCAGGGCCAACTGAAGAGAACACGGGCCAGGGGAACCCAACAGACGTGATGTGGTGGCAAGAACCGCGGTGGGAGTCTCACAAGGCACCAAAGTTACGCGGACGCAAACATGGCCACCTGAGGGCAAACAAAGCCAAAGAGTGCAGAGGGGCCCGCCCAGGGAAGGGAAACACAAAGGGAGGGGGTGGAGGGAGCTTCAGCACGAGCAGCGCTAGCAAACAGCAGCTGCATGGAAGGCGCGCACACTTCAAAACGAGAAGCGCACCCACACAAACAAAGCATCACACCCACACAACAAAGGGGAGCGGAGCACGGGGGCAGAGGGAGGCATACACCAGGGGAGGACAGGGAACCCCCCCGTCTGGTTGGACGCACGGGAGGAGGGGGGTGGGGAGGGGCCGGCACAGCCAGCCCACCAGGAGGGGGAGGGGCCAGGAGCCCAGCGGGCAAGGGGAAGGGGGACCCAGCAGCCAAAGGAGACAAGAGGTGGCACAAGGCACAGTGAAGCACAACAGACATTTATTGAGGACACATGCGGCACCAGCCAGACGCAGGGGCATACAGCGCAGAAGCGAGAGGAGCCAGGGCGTGGGAGAAGGGGCGGAAGCAAGGGGGGCATGGGGCCCAATCTGGGAGGGGGAGAACCCACACAATGGCCCACCACGGAACCAGGGTCCAATGGAGAAGCACACCCAGAGCAAGAGGGGAGGCACCGGACGAAGGCATGGAAAGTCCCCCCCCCGCCCGCATGGGGGAGGAAGGGCAAGGGGGGCCCCCAGTCACACTCTCCAAGGCAGACAGGGGGCTGGTTGAAAGCCAGGCCATAGTCGAGGGCTACCAAGATGGGGGAGCAACCCCAGTCCCGCGGAACAGGGGCCCCCAGGCCAGGTGCAGGAGAGTGGGGCACAGGGGTGGGGGAGGCAGCTCACGGAGACAGAGAGCTGTCAGTGACACGTCCAAAGGAGGCCACATGGAGAGTTCTGGGGTGGTAGCCGCAGGTCCGAGGCAAGAGGGCGACAGGCAGGTGGGTGGAGGTGAGTCACAGGGCGTCCAGTCGTTCCAAGGAGGCAGCAGGCATTGGCATTTGCACCCAGGCCACAGGTAGAAGGAAGGTGCTGAGGAGACATCCGGATGTCAGACGGGTCTGGTGCGCCCTACACCCAGATGCAGGGGCTCCCATTGGGTGGAAGGGACGGTAACGACAGCAGGTGCACATATCGGGGCCATTGCCACAGTATCCGGCAGAAGCCTCGGCAGGCCATGTGGAAACAGATCAAGTACAAGGCCTCGAACGAATCCATAGAGCCCATCCTGATTTGCACACGGGCACCCTGCATGCTGACGAAGTAGGACACAGCCAGGGCAGGGCCACCCTCACACAGGCAGGTCACATATCCCGGGAAGGCACACACACACAGAGCGGAGGCCATCTCAGCAGTAGTCCACGCTGCAAGGCCTCCCATTGTGTCCGGTACGCGCCCCTCATCAAGGGGGTGAGCCACCGGTGTTCACCCATAGGCCCATGGGGGAGAGGAAGCATGCACATATGTGGCAGAGGTGCATGTTTAGGGGCGGAAGCAAGCGCACGTTTCCACAGCCGCGACCCTGACCAACGGAGCAACCACACCCACAGGGATGGCTCGCGTCCAGCTCGGAGCTCGCATAGCCCTGTTACAGGCGGTTGCAGAGTGGTTCCAGGAGCATGTGGCGCTGCTGAGGCTCATCACAGAGGAGCTGGATGGGATGCACGCGGAGCAGTGGTACATGGCCAGGGTGGGGGCGCACACCCATCACGCAGCTAGCAGGCCCCGACGGCTCCTAACCCTGGGGACAGTGGCTCGGACTGGCCTACAGCAGGCCACTGCTACGAACCAAAAACCTACCAGCCAGCATCAGGGGTCTGCTGTCCAGGAGCACGTGGGAGAGGGCTGCCAGGTACCTAGCACTGCAGCTTGCCATGTCCATTCAGAGGCGCACTTGGGCCATGCCGAGGGCTCATCAGTGGTGGCAGAGGGTGCTGGCATGGTGGGACAATGTCACCTGGGTCAGACACTTCCGAATGGACAGGCGCACCCTCATGCGCCTGGCAAAACGGCTGCAGAAGTGGCTTGAGCCCCTGAGGACCAACATGAGGGACCCCATCCCCGTGCCACAGCGGGTCGCCATCGCTGTGTGGGTCTTGGACACCCCGGACTCCTGCTGGTCCGTTGCCCAGCACTTTGGGGTTGGACTCACTACTGTGGCGTGCCTGGTGCAGGACTTCTGTGAGGCAGTGGAGGGGGTGCTCAAGGAGCGCGTTATCCAGCTGGTTGGTTTCCAGGACCTGGGCTTCCCCAATTGCATGGGGGCGATCGATGGCACCCATATAGCGATCCTGCGGCCCCTAGACAACGATGCAGCCAAGTACATAAACCGGAATGGGTACCACTCACTACAGCTCCAGGGCC
Organism: Sphenodon punctatus; assembly: GCA_003113815.1. NCBI lineage: Eukaryota > Metazoa > Chordata > Lepidosauria > Sphenodontia > Sphenodontidae > Sphenodon > Sphenodon punctatus. Next base: position 877,339 of record QEPC01014780.1, on the reverse strand, counting down.
TGGTGGACCATCAGGGGCACTTCACAGACATATTCATTGGACACTCGGGCCGCAGCCATGACGCACGCATCCTCACCATCTCCCCACTGTTTGACCGCATGTACAGGGCGGACTTTAAAGACATGTGAATGACCCAGATAGAGGGGGTGATGATGCCCCCATGCATCATTGGTGACTGGCATATCCCCTGAAACACTGGCTGATGAAGGCATTCCCAGTGCCCGTCACCCCAGCTTAGCAGCCGTTCAACACCTGCCTCAGCACAGCTCGCACCATGGTCGAGAGGTCCTTCGGAGCCCTCAAGCAGTGTTGGTGATGTCTAGCTGACCGACTGGAGTATACGGTGTGGAGACCTCCTCCCTTGTCGTTGGAGCCTGCTGTGTCCTCCACAACATATGTGAGTCTGACGGGGTCACTCTGGATAACTCCCCCTCCTGCCGCCTGCCTGGCCCGGTACCGCTGTATGCTGACATGTCCAACCCCTGTAAGTACTGCTATGCCAAGCCCATCAGGGCAGCGCTAGCTCGTTGCGTTGAGCGCCTGGCCCATCTCTGAGGCGCCTGTCACCTGGACCCTCCCAACCGGACCTGCACTGTGAGCGCAGCCACACCAATGCTGCTGTAGCCCTGTACCTGCATGAAATAAAGCACTCGGACAGATGTAGGTGTGCCACCAACATTTTATTGTGCTCCCCCATTCCTGCCAACTACCCCGTTACATCTGTGTGCCCTTGTGCCCATCCCCCCTCCCAACCCCTCAGTGGTGCTGGGTGCCCCCTCCCTTCCCCATCCCCTATGCTGCCCTGCCCCTGCCCCTCCCCCTTCCCCTGGTGCCCCTTGGCCGGCCCCTCCCTTGGGCAACCAGGATGACTGAGGCTACCGACCCCCCCTCGTCCGAGGTGGAGGAGAAGGTGCTGTCAGCCACCTGGGCTGGGAGGCCTGCCCCTATCCCCTGTCCAGTGCCCCTGAGCGGCCCCTGTCCCTCCCCCCCATGCTTCCTGCTGCCGTATCTGGGCCTGGCAGACCAGCTGCTGGCATCTCAGATGTGGGGGAACGTGTCTCCGGATCCACGGTCCCTGATGCTGTTGGGGTGGTGGGGGTGGCAGCACGGGCAGGGCCTATGGTGCGTCCGGTGGGGGTGGAGGGGGCACGTGTCTGGGCACTGGCATGACACCCGGCGGGGCTGCTGCCATGATGAAGGCACTCAGGGCCCCTGCCTACAGGAGGAGGGATGTGCCCTGCTCGAGCAAGCGGTCCAGCTTCCGTCCATGCTCCATGGCCTGGCGGTCCTGCCGATCTGAGTGGGCCTGGAGTGCTGCCAGTTGTTGGTTCATGTCCCACCTCAGCAGCTGCCGGTCCTTCCTCATCTCCGCCACCAGCGCCCGGCCCCTCCCCTCCCCTCCACCTGTTGTAGTGCCCTTGTTGTCCCCTCCTCCAGCCGATTGACAGATGCCAGCATCTCCTCCATCTGGCGTGTGCTGGTTGCCACAAACTCCTGAACGAGGTCCTCCCTGTGCCTGCACACCCGCGCTCGGTGCTTCCACATCCTCTGGGCCGGCAGAACCGGCGGGCCATGGCCCTCCTGTGCTCGATGTGGTTCTGTGGAGTGATATAGGGGTCAGTTCATCATGTGGGTTGCTGTTCCCCAGCCCCCCTTCCATTTCCGTGCTCTGTGTGCTCCTCCCCCCCCGGCATGGGCACCACCCGCCTCCTGTGCTGCTCTTTCTGCCCGTGCCCCATTCCTGCCTTTGGGGCTGTGGGGAAGGAATGGCTGCCATCCCCTTCCACCGCCTTGGCCCCCACTCCCATTGGGGTCCATGCGTGTACCCTGCCCTTACCTGCTCCCTTGGTGTCCGTTCCCTCAGAGGCTGGGCGATCGCTGGGGCTGCTGTCAGCCTGGTCTCTGGGTCGGCATCCTGTGAGGGTCAGGGTGACTGTCTCCTCCTCCCCCTCCACCTCCTTGGAGTCCTCTGGGGCATGTGTGCCCTCACTGGAGGTAGGGATGTGGGTGCATCAGCCACATGTGCCCGAGGTCCCTGGCATCTCCTCCATGTTGTCCATGCCCTGTACCAGGGCTTGCTCAGGGATCTCCAACTGCAAGGGGGGTGGTCCTCCTCCGTGGGCTGCCCCTCCTGGGTGCCCCCTCCTACCAGGCACTGGGCCACTATGCAGCTCTTGCGGTGCAGCACCCGGCTCAGTGCATCCATGTAGGGGGAGGCACGTGTCACCTGCCCAGAGTGCCGGTTCTTGTCCACTATGTCCTTGTACCCCATTTTCAGTTCCTTTATTTTTGTCCAGCACTGTGTGGGCGTTCTGTCATATCCGGCCTCCCCCAACTCCATGGCTATCTGGGAGAACACTTGTTCGTACCTGGCGTTGACTGCCAGCTCGCCCTGCATCTCGGGTGTCGCCCAGATGGCTATGAGGTTGTGGGTCTCTTGGAGCCCCCACTGACCCCCCCTTTTGTACCGCCACCTGGGTGCCGGCCCCTCCGCTGCCTCTTCCTCCTCCATGGCCGCCCCTGCCTGGCCCTGGCTCCCTCCGGCCTTGGCTTCCTCCGGGGCGCATGCCCTCTTGCTGGTCTGTTTGGGGGAATGATGGGGGATGTTGGGTAGGCTCCTGGCAGCTGTGGTACCTCCCTCCCTCCCTCCTGTGCCACTCCTCTCCCCGACTCTGACCCACCCACTCCCAGCTGCACCCCATACTTTCTTCTGGGGTGGCCCCGTGTGCTGCTGGGTGTCCCCTGCTGGGCCTGGTTCCCCCTCCTGCTGCTGCACCTCCTCCTCGCCCTCTCGCTCCATCCTCCGCTCGGTTTGCTCCACCCCCCTCTCCATTGACTACTCCTCCACATTCCCCTTCTGCTGCCTGCCCTTTAAATATCCCTCCATGTGCTGCTTGTTGTCGGTTGCCTAGCAGAGATGCTGCATGCCTTCACCATGGCCTGTGGTAATTTCCTTCCACCACAGCTGGGGTTTTCCCTTCAGATGTTACTTTTCATTCACCCCTACCATGGTGAGCATTCACCACACTTCTCGACCTCCTCCCGCCCTGACTTCATGAAGCGTAGTTAGGTTCACCCCAGCCCGTGTTTGACTGTGGTGAACATATGGATGTGGGCCAACAGACGTGCAAGGCTCTTTCACCACCGCCCGCATTTGACTGGGGTTGACTGTGGTGAATGCCAGAAACGCAACATCTGAAATCATCCTCAGTCCCCACCCATAGCCCTTACAGCTATGCCTCTGGCCCTTGAGCTCACCTGCAACCCCTGCTGCTGCTGCCCCTCAATTCGCTCCCACCTTTCTGGACCTTAGATCAGTACCAGCTATGCCATGAGCTCTGTACCCTCCTAAGTTTAATCAAGAACATATGCAGAACAGTACAACATCTAAATGCTTACATAGCATGCAAGTTAAGGTGAGACCCTTATTGTTTTTTCATTTACTGAAAGAGCTTTAATGTTTTTTCATTGTGCACAATGAAAGAGCCTTAATTTTCAAATTCTTTGCTTTTTGGAGAATGGTTTAATTCAACTATTTATTTATTTCTTTTTTTTGGGGTGGGTTTTGGTTTTAAAGTTGTGTGTGCTCAAAAGTTTTTCTTTAGGCAAGAACTTTAATCTTCCATTTCAGTGTTTTTTGGAGTATGGTTAAATTATTTTTCCCCCCCATTCATTGGTGTTTTTTTGTTTTTAAATTTGTGCAAGCCTTAACTATTTTCTAAAACCAAAGATTTCTGGTTCATAAATTTCATTTGTTTTTTCTACATGCCACAATTTTGTATTTATTTTGTTTGCATTGTATTCTGTGGTTAGATGTTCAAGTTGTTTTGTAATGTTTGTTTGTATAATTCTGCTGCTGCATTGTAATGCTGATCAGTGTAACCCTTTTGCCAATTGGATCATATGGTAATATTCCACTTTAGTGTGTCTGGCTGGGGCAGGGAGAATGACTGAGTGTGTGTATATAGGGAGGGAGGAGGGGGGAGTAATAATGTGGGAGGAGGAAGGAGGAGTGATGTGTGTGTATGTGTTTTATCCACATGTCCACAGCATTTCCCACATCCACATTGCAATGCTATAATTTGTAACAATACATGTTTCATTTTTTAACCGTTATAAGTCTGGGTCACATTATTCCTATGTCTTTGGTCTCGGTTGGACGGAGGTTAATAAATAAATAAAATTTTATATACAAACATTTAAATTAAATAATTAAATTGATATTTTAATATAATGTCTATTTAATATATTTTGTAGTCCTATTTTAATTAATTAATTTAATAATTGAATTAATTTATTCAAATGAATAATTGGAATGATCACAGGACTATATACCAGAGGTGGGCACACGTCGGCTTGGGAGCCACATGTGGCTCTTAGGGACCTGTTCATGTTTTTGTCAGGAGTGGCCCCTGAGGGGAATGTTCACACGCAGGGACCTAGCTAGTTTGGAATGGGCCCAGGGACAAAAAATGAACTCTCCCCTGTTCCAGCCCCTCCCCTCCTTCCTCCCCCCAGCTTCTAATTGCATAAAACCATCAACTTACTGTCACCCTATACTCCCCACCAAGTCACCTATGGTACGGCTCCATTAATTTCCCTTATTTTTGTAATATTGATCTAGCAACCCTAGGAGCAAAATTAAGATTGCCATTACTTACTGGTGAAATTAAATTTCCTAGTAAAATGTGAATTTCAGATGACACATACCATGAATTCTAGAGATTCCACCAATGTGATTAGTCATTAAAAGCTCAGATAGAAATTTGAAGCACGATTTGAAAGTGTCCATCTGGGAGAAGCAAGATGAAAATTTCATGATACAGCCTTATGACAGCTGTGCACAACAGCAGGCTCTCCATCTCCCTGCTGGCTTGTCCTTTCTTTGCGCTGAGGCGAATGTCTGAAGTGCTTGAGTAAAATCTACTTTGGGACAACAGGATTTTTTTTCTACAACCTCTGATTCATGCAGCTTTTAGAAAACAAACATACTGTTATATGAGGATCCCAGAGAGAGAGACAGGAGGCTGATGCCACAGCTGCTGAGTGCCAAAAGAGATGAATGGAGGTGGTATTGTCAAAGAAGGCAGAAGAAAGAGCAATAGGCAGAACATTGGAAGAAGAGAGAAGATCAGACAAACAGAGGCTATATATATAAAACCATTACAGGGATTGCATTTTTTCAATGCTATCCTCTATCAGCCAGCCAAAGACATTATGGTCCTGCACAGAATTTGACTGCAGTTCCACTTGTGTGATTATTGTAGCTACAAAGGTTCTGGAATGGTTTCCTCAAACAACATAGACAGGGTTTCTATCTGGAAACAATGTGCTTGAGAACCGAGAGTCATCACATTTCTCAGAAAGCTGTCCCTTCCCACACAAGTCAAGCAGATAATCCTGTTTACTGTGCTCCGAGCCCTATTCAGGCCATGTGGCCAGTGGGACAGTTCCCTGGCTGTGGGCATGTCAGTTCAGTGCCCAGGCCTGACCCAGGGGAGCTGTGTCACCCATGATTTTCTGCCTTGGGGCAACCCGGGGAGCTGTCCCGCCCTCTGCATGTTTGTTTTTACCCACTATCCCTTAGTCTCATTTCCCTTCTATAAAATGGGAATAATGACCTACTTGCAAAGTTGTTGTGAGGCGGGTCAACTAGATAAGGATTGTAAAGCACTTTGAATGCTAAAAGTGCTATATAAATGATTGATAATAATACATCAAGGAGGGAGATCTAATATCAAATGTATACTGTTGACTATGATATCCATATATGTTATATAATATTAATCAAGACTTTGTACGTAGACTTCTTTCTGCAGATGAAGTGTTCCATAAAATAAATACCACATTTAAGTGGCAGGCCAGATGCAGTCCTGAATTTCCATACTATGATCTGTTCTGAATCTCCCCAAACTATTTCCTTTAGACCCAATTCAAGCCTTACTGAGATCAATGGGAATCTTTCTACTGACATCAATTACTTCCAGTTTTGCATTTCTCTTCATGCTTTCCAATATGCTTTAAATTCCCTTCCAGTCACAAGGTACCAAAAAATCCTTCCTTCCTTCCTTCCTAAACTGCATAATCACTTTTACTTACAGAGTTCAAATGTTTTCTAAAAATATCCTGAGAATTTATGGTTAAGGTTTTTTTTATCTAAGGCAAACATCTTAATTCCCTAAATCCTCTTGAACTTGATTATCTTATCCTCCCCACCAGTGTTCAACTTATCTCATGGGGATACACTTATTGCAGGACATATCTCACCAATTCTTTAAGCCAATTCATGCGAACAGTTGCAGTGAAAATATCTGTTATCAGACATACAAACAGAATATTTTTTTTAAAAAATCAAACAAAACATCGAGGCAATGTCACACAATGACGTACAGTGCAGAACTATGAATGAGCATCATGATAATCAATGTAAAGGAGACTTAGAAGAGTCTCTCTATAGGCATTTCCCCTATAGAGGGAATCCCTCTATAGGCGTTGCTTCTATAGAGGAAGCACAGTTGTTTTCCCCTTTGACCTCTCATTACACAGAACGTACATATTTCATCCTTCCTGAAACAGTTTGCATAGTTATCATAGCCTCTCACAAATCCATTTGATAGGGCTCTTTCTTCACAATGCTTATGCTCCTCATTTAAACTAAATTAAGCTCATCCATCTGCAACTTCTCACCTTCAGTATTGATTGTATATGTTGTGTGCCTTTCCCATTGGCCCTTTTCAGATGGGCGTGGGTGGGGAGAGGATGTGTGTGCACTGCGGTGTGCGGGTGGGTGGGTGGGTGGTGAGCATCATTCAGGCACAAACAGTGGGCATCAGCGGATAGCTGCAGATGTCTGTCACAGAGAGAGAGGGTACTGTAGTGTGTGGGGCTCTTCCAGCAGTCAGGCATGAGCATGAGCAGCACCCCCACCCAAACATGTGCCTGCCAGCCATCCCCACTCTCCAGTTGCCATCCCTACCTAGCACCCCCAAATAAGGGCAGGATTTGCACATGCCAGCCAGGGTCTCTCCATTGCCATCCCTCCCCAACAGCACCCCATGGAGGGCAGTGTTGGCATGTGCCAGCCAGGGTCTCTCCATTGACATCCCTCCCTAACAGCACCCCATGGAGGACAGGATTGGCACGTGCCAGTCAGGGTCTTTCTAGTTGCCATCCCTCCCTAACAGTACCCCAGGGAGGGCAGGATTGGCATGTGCCAGCCAGGGCCTCTCCAATGCCATCCCTCCCTAGCAGCACCCCAGGGAGGGCAGGATTGACACGTGCCAGCCAGGGTCACCATCTCCCATTGCCATCCCTAGCACCCCAAGGAGGGAGGACTAGAGGCATCATCATAAATGCATGATATTACTTTGGTGTTGTTTATATGTTCCTGTTTCAGAGAGGAATCAGATGCCAGCGCTGATGCCCCACCATGCAGGACACCCAGGCGGAGGTCAGACTTCCCAGTGTCACCCCCAGACAGTCGGAAGACAAAACGCTCCGATGTTTGGAGGTTTTATGACAAGGGTAATGGAATCGCCATCTGCAAGGTAAGGCACGGTGACTGGAACAACAGGGAATGGATTGTCCTATGACCTGTTAGTAATGGAAGTCCCCTGCAGAGAGAGATTCGCCACCCACCCACTTGTAGAGACAGAATGCAGGCAGGGCTTGACACAGACCATTGGTCTGATGCAGTAAGGCACTTCTTATGTTCCTATCTTTTTATGTTCTTCAGATCTGTGGCAAAAGATTAAGGAGGCAGATCGAGGGGACCACATCGGGGATAATCACCCACATTGAAAAGTTCCACAGCCAGACGGTGAGGTGGCAGGAGGACTCTGGCATGGCCGTGGAGCCCAAGCAACAGTGCCAGAAGAAGGGGGGGAAGGCAACCCGCAAGTGACAGCATGTAAGCCCTCCCCTCCCTCCAGCACTGATGTGGAGACCCCCGGGCCTCGGGAGAATGATGAGGCCAAGGCCTTTTGGGCCAAGTTTGAGAGGCCCACTTTGTGGACAGCCTGCAGTAGACAGCAGCCACCATGGAGAACCACCTGGTGGAGCAGTTCCAGGCGGTCCAGGTGGAGAGGAAGACGGTGGAGGTGTATGGCCAGTATGTCTCCACCTAGATGGAGCACCTGGAAATGTACCACCAGGCGCTCTCCAGGTGGCATCAGGACATGGAAGGGGCCGTGGTGTTTGCCGTTTCCCATGGCTATGAACTGGAAGAGTCCCGGGTGGCCAGCCCTTAGCCCTGTGCTGCACCCCAATGGCTGTTGCCTTTGCCCCAAGTCCTGGGGTAGAGGCCCAGAAACTTATAGTTTAATTTATACGTTTCCTTTGAATGTTTGCTTTTGGTTCCAGAATGTTGTTCTTGTTGGTTTTTTTGTTCTTATTTAAATAGTTTTAATAAAAGTTGTATTTCTTGTTACGAGCTTCGTTTGACCTGCCAATCTTTTATCCCTGTGTGCTGAAGTTCTGGCTGGCAGATGGCAGAATCTCATACAGTTTGTCGATCCCTACCAGCAGCACCTGCCACCCCATGAGGCGTAGTTATTAACCCAAAGATGTGCTGTTCCAGCAGCAGGATCTCAACTTGCAGACAGCCCCACAGGAGGTGCAGGGCTTGTGTTTGTGTGGGTGGGTGTGACAGAGAGAAAGAGAGACAGGCTCCTTGGCAGTTGGCCGGGCAGCAGGCGGCGGGAGCTGGTGGTCGGAGGGGATTTTATTTCAAGCTTCAGTGAACATCCACGGGTGGGTGCAGAGGAGTAGGCTGTAACTTTTTTTGGGGGGGGGAGGGGAGGCTGGCATGCAGACACCAGACTTCTGGATGTAGTGAAATGGAATGCGACCCCCAGTGACTGGAATGATGGTCCCAGAATCTAGTTGATGGTTCCTGGGATGGGCAGGCATGACTGATTCAGGGATAGTGGAATGACAGCCTAAAGCCTATGGGGCACACTTCATTCAATCATACGATAGGTGGTAGCAACAGATACAGGAACGCACACAGGCAGGCAGGCAGGCAGGCAGGCAGATATAATATGTAGTGTTATATTCCATCTCATTATGGTTGCTGTGTGCTGGATGTGGGCAATGGGCACTGGGCGCATGAGCACAGATCGGCGTTCTTCCTGGTTCTGGCAGGTGGCAGCCAGGGTTGCTGGATAGGATACACCTACCTCTCCTCCTCCAAACCTCATCACTGTCATTTTAGCTGGGAACCTCTCTCTCTCTCTGGCCATATAGTGCAGGTGACAGCATGGGTGGGATCATGTCTGTCTTTCCTTCCAGCAGTGGGGAGACTTTCTCTCTCTCTCTCTCTCTCTCCAGGTTACATAAAGAAAAGGTAGAACGACAGTGCCCCATGAGCGGAATGACAGGGCACAACAATCCTGAGGTTGGGTTCTGGGACTGGAATGGCAGCTTCTAGATATTGGTCACAGTCCTCCCTGCCTGTAACTTTGCCCCAGAACCCTGGTGGTGGGTCCTGGAGCTGGAGTGGCTGTTTCTTGCTGTTTTGGAAAATTGGCTATCTGTGCGAGGAATGATGGCCCCAGACCCATGACGGTGGGTCCTGGGGCTAGAGTGGCAACTTAAAGATATTGGCCACAGCTCTCCCTGTTGGTAACTTGGCCCCAGAACCCTGATAGTGGGTCCTGGGGCTGGAGTGGCTGTTTTTTTATGCTTTAGAAAATTGGCTCTCTGTGCGTGGAATGATGGCCCCGGACCCATGATGGTGGGTCCTGAGGCTAAGGTGGCAGCTTATAGGTATTGGGCGCTGCTCTTCCTGCCTGTAACTTGACCCCAGAACCCTGGCAATGGGTCCTGGGGCTGGAGTGGCTGTTTCTTGATGTGGTGGACTGACATCGCCTTCGTGCAAGGAATGATGGCCCTAGACCCATGAAGGTGGGTCCTGGGGCTAAGGTGGAAGCTTCTAGGTATTGGCGACAGCCCTCCCTGTCTGTAACTTGGCCCCAGAACCCTGATGGTGGGTCCTGGGTCTGTAGTGACTGTTTGTTGATGCAGTTGAAAGACATCACCTCTGTGTAAGGAATGATGGCCTCAGACCCATGACGGTGGATCCTGGGGCTAAAGTGGCAGCTTCTGGATATTGGCTACAGCCCTCCCAGCCTGTAACTTGGACCGAGAACCCTGACGGTAGGTCCTGGGGCTGGAGTGGTTGCTTCTTGATGCAATTGAATGATGGCTCTATGTAAGTGGAATGACGAGTCACAGAACCCGTGGCACAGACAGCAGAGGCAGCACTGTCAGCAGACATTGGATTTCCCAAATGCAGCATAGGCAGTTGGTGCAGACTTTGGATTGCCTGGGCACAGGATCCATGGCACGGACAGCAGAGGCAGCATTGGCAGTAGCAGCAGAAGACATTGGGTTGCCTGGGCACAGAATCTGTGGAGCAGCAGAGACAGCACCAGCAGGATTTGCCTGTACACAGCACCCATGGAGCCAGGATGGTTGGATTTGCCAGGGAATAGCTCCCATACAGCAGAAGACGGCAGCAGCAGGATTGTGTGGGCACATTTGGATTGGCCAGGGCTGAGCACCCATGGACCAGAAGACAGCAGCGGCGGGATTACCAGACCGGTGGTGCACATCACCCAGGGTTGCCATGGTAGGCAGACAGGCACTGTGTCATAAGAGTAGGCAGACTGAGGCAGACTTTGATCTAGCCACCTGGGCGGACAGGAGGGCATCATAACATGAGAGGTAGGCATACTGAGGCAGGCTTTCATCTAGACCACCTGGGCAGGCGGGTGGGCTGGCAGGCAGCGCATCATCAGCAGAAGGCAGACAGACTGAGGCAGGGTTCAAGTTTTGTAACCTGGGTGGGTGGGCAGGCAGCGTGGTATGTGAGGCAGTAGGGAAGGTGGGCTTTGGGAAGCTTTGAGCTAGGCAACCTGGCTGGGCAGACAGGCACCTTGGCATGGGAGGCAGGAAGATGGACAGAGGCATACTTTGAGCTTGGCGGAAAGCTGGGCAGGCAGACAGGCAGCGTGGCATGACAGGAAGTAGGGCAGGCAGACTGGGACATTGGCAGCAGGGCACTCAGATAGGCTAGCAAAGACTGTACAGCACGAGAAAGCGAGAGCCAGTCAGTGTCACATAGGCGGGCCGAGATCATGTAGCTAGTCATAGTCCGGCTGTAAGGCTTACAGTTTGTTCCCCAATGCCACCTTGTGTCATTAGGTCAGTCAGATAAGGTGGCCGAGGCCATCTTGTATGTGAGAGAGAGAAAGAGAGAGAGAGAGAGAGAGAGAGAGAGAGAGGCAGGGTGGGTGCCAGGCATTGGGAGGGAGGGAGGGCACCTCAGCAGCACAGGAGCAGTAGTCCTAGCCCAGATTGAGGAGGAGGAGGAGGGTGTCGGTGGAGCTGCTTATGGTCTCTGTCACGGCCAGGAACAGTCTCAGGATGAAGACTGTGTGAGCTAGAATCTCCCATTCCTCCCTATTGTACCCTGGAGGTGCTTCAATGTCTGTCTCCAGTTCCATCTGATGCAGAGCGGCTTTCTGCTCAAGAAGCTGCTCGAGCATCAGGAAGGTGGAATTCCACCTGGTGGAGACATCCTGGAAGAATGTGTGCACCGGGAACCCTTGCTCGGCCTGCTTCTCCCGGAGGAATGTGCTGCCCTTCACGCTGCGGTTGAAGAACCCCGCCAGCTTCCTCTCCCATTCAACCAGGGAGCTAAGGGTGCCTGACCCAAAACCCCTTCTACCCCAAGCCCAGAGCGGCCTTCACCACAAGATTGAGGGGTTGTGCAGCTCACGGGATGCTTGTGAAGCCCCCATCATGGACTGCCTTTATCATATTGGTTGTGTTTTCCGTGACCACACACCCCTTGGTGAAGGCCGCACCTGGCGTGACCCACTCCCTCACCATGGTGGCCAGGGCTGCCTCACAAACAACACAAGGAGGGGTACAAAACTGAAAAATCTATCTATCTATCTATCTATCTATCTATCTATCTATCTATCTATCTATCTATCTATCTATCTATCTATCTAGCACTCACACCACTCCACATGCTACCGAGGTTTACCTTGGGAAGGAGCACGTGCCCTGCTAGAAGAAAGCCCATCAGGATAGTGAGTGGGTCTTTACCTCTAATTAAAGAGAACAGACGCCTATCATCATAGGGCACGGAGTTACAGGGAAACCAAGGTATGGCTCTACGATCCCTTTCACAATCTCTCGAAGGTAGGGCAGCAGGTGGAAGGAACATGAGGACTGGAGTGGGGGGTAGGGCCACGAGGAGTACCAGGGATGCATGAGGAGAAAAGGAGGCACACGAGTAGTGAGGCAAGGATGGCCCAGAAAAGGGAGGGGGGAGGGGAACCAGGGACATGCACACACACACACACACACACACTCATCTTGCACTCTCCGCACACGCTCACTCTTTCGCACGGCACTCGGTATGAGAGGGAGGAAGGTCCAGACATCCAAAGCTAAGGTTCACTCTCAGTCAAAGCACAACACAGTCTCCAAGCAAGGGGCCGGTCTAACTGTAATCACCAGTGCTGCTGTCTCGGCGGTGCTGGCTTTTATACCTGAAGCCCCGCCCCTGTGCATGCTCTCAGGCGCTCCGAGCGCTGAGGCAGGGGCAGGGGAATCCCCACATCACATCCCAACATCGGGGGCGTGGTCTCAGCCCTAGGCGCAATGGGCGCTGTTCCCACTACCTCTTCCAGAGCCCGTGCTTCTGAGGGAGGCGGGGCCTTCGTGGCTCGGGGCCGCTTTTGCTGCCGCTGAGCGGTGCCCTCTCAGGGCTGGGACTCTGTCCAGGAGGTGGAGCTGACAAAACACCCCCCCCTCAAAGCTGCCAGATGGGGCCCCAGGATGGGCGGGGTCGAGAGGGGTGACGCAAATGAAAGGTTTGGACAAGTCAGGGGGCATGGAGATACGTGGCAGGCTCCCATGAGCGGTCCTCCAGCCCGTAACCCACCCAATCTACTAAATAGTGAAGCCTGCCATGGAGGAGGCGCAGATCCAAAATAGTTCGCAGCTCAAACTCCGGGCCGGCGGCTGACTGATTCACAGGCCCAGCTGGAGAAGGGGGGGTCTAACATGTGGATAGGAGTAGCTTGTTTCAAGAGGGAGATGTGGAAGGTAGGGTGAATACGAACATGAGAGGGGAGTTGGACAGTATAGGTAACATCATTAACCTGACGGAGAATGGGGTATGGTCCGATATAGTGGGCATCCAACTTGGAAGAAGGATGAGCCAAGGGGTAATGCTGATGATCAATCCATACTAGATCCCCGGGCTGGAGCGGGGCTACATTGCGACGATGTCGATTGGCTTGGGTCTTGTAGCGTTGTAGTGCTTGGTGGACTACTTGTCGGGCCAGTCCTTGAGCTTTTGAATTTGTTGGGTAAGAGCTCCTGCTGCTGGAACCAAGGGCGCGGGGGTTTCCACCATCCCAATTTGCAGGTGAAACCCATAGGTAACAAAAAAGGGCGAGCTTCCAAGGGAGGCGTTTGGGGCATTGTTATAAGTAAATTTGGCTAGTGGGAGCCATTGGTACCAGCCGTCCTGTAAGTAGTTTATATAACAACGGAGGTACTGTTCCATATTTTGGTTCACACGTTCCACCTGCCCATTCGCTTGGGGGTGGTATGCCGTGGTGGGTTTGAGGGTGACTCCGAGCGTCTGAAAGAGAGCCTTCCAGAAACGTGAGGTGAACTGCTTGCTTCGATCACTTACCATTTCCCGGGGACAGCCATGTAACTTAAGGATATGCCGGATAAATAGGAGCGTTGTCCGTTTGGCAGTAGGTAAACCCTTACATGCAATGAAGTGGGCTAGTTTCGTAAAGTGGTCAACGATGACTAAAACTGTTGTATATTGTTGAGAGGGTGGGAGCTCCACAACAAAGTCGAGGTCCACACGATACCATGGGCCCGGGGTGTAGGTATCAATTGTAGTAGTCCTGCCGGAGTATGGCGGGGGGGTGTCTTGGTTTGGGCACATGTAGCAGAACTGGTGATATGTTGTTGTACATTGTGATTCAGCGTGGGCCACCAGAAGGCTCTTTGAATTAACTGCAACATCCGTTTGGCCCCAGAGTGTCCAGCTGTAGGGGCTTTGTGGTGGGCCCACAAAATATGGGCTTGGCATGAGAGGGGCACCACTATTTACCCCTGATGGATGTGAATCCCATCTTGTGTAGTTATCCCGGGGTCAGGGGTCGTGGGTAATTCACGAGAGGAAGCTTCACGGAGATCAGAGAGAGAGAGATAAGTGGTGGCAAAGGTTTTTCCCTCCAGGATCCGTGCAGGTGTGGTAGGAATGACAAGGTGCTCTTCATTGTAGCGCGACAGAGCATCTGCAAGGACATGCAATCGTCCCGGCCGAAAGAGTATGTGGAAATCGAAACGTGCGAAAAATAAGGCCCAGCATGCATGACGCGCATTGGCTATTTGAGTGGTTTGCAAAAACATAACGTTTTTGTGGTTGGTTATGACCGTCTCCAGGTGGCGCGCCCCCTCTAGGTAGTGTCTCCATACTTCAAAGGCCACCTTGATAGCAAGAAGTTCTCTGTCCAGAATATTATAATTCCGTTCAGCCGGTGTCAGTTGTCGAGAGTAGTAGGCACAAGGCAACAAGATGTCCACGCCTTTGGCACCTTGGAGGAGTACCGCCGCATTCGCCTTCCCGGAGGCATCCGCTTCTACATGGAATGGTTCAGCAAATTTGGGATGTTGTAGTAGGGGGGCGGTAGTGAAGGCCTTTTTCAAGAAGTCGAAGCTGTGCTGTTGGCTCGGTCCCCATTGATAAGGGTGATCCTTCTTTAACAGTTGCGTGAGGGGGGGTCATGATTTCAGCATAATTGGGGATGTATTGCCAATAGTAATTAGTACGCCCCAGAAACCGCTGGAGGGGTTTTATGGCCTTAGGAGGGGGCCAGCACTGCAACGTTTCGACCTTCTGGGGGTCCATCATTATTCCCGTGGGGCTGATAATAAAGTCCAAGAAGCTGACGGACGTGATATGAAAAAAGCATTTTTCTCGCTTGCAATATAACTTATGCATCCAGAGGCGATGCAGTACCTCCATACATGCTGCACGTGCTGCTCGATGGTAGAAGAATAGATGAGAATTTCATCGAGATAGGCTATCACATACACATCTAGAATGTCCCGGAAGATATCATTAATAAGATGCTGGAAGGAGGCTGGCACATTGGCAAGGTCAAACGGCATCACTTGGTACTCAAATAGACCATAACGTGTTCGAAATGCAGTCTTCCACTAATCCCCTCACTGCACACGAAGCAGGTTCTAGGCTCCGCGTGGATCCAGCTTGGAGCCCCTTGAAGTCAGTTTAGTAGTTCAGTGATGAGGGGGAGCAGGTATCGGTTTTTAATGGTGATGTTGTTAAGTCCCCTGAAATTCACGCAGGGCTGCAGGCTGCTGTCCTTCTCTGCAATGAAAAAGATGGGGGCTCCTGCAGGGGAACTGGAATGCCAGATAAATCCCTGGCGTAAGCTTTCATCCAAGTACTGTCGTAAGGCTTGGAGCGCCGGTTCCGCTAGCACATATATACGGCCAAATGGAGGTTCTTTCCCCGACAGTAGATCGATAGGGCAATCGTAGGCCCGATGAGGTGGTAATACTGAAGCACGCACCTTACTGAAGACATCTTGGTAGTCTTGGTAGGATTCAGGAAGCGGCATGGTATCCAAAGACATGGAACCAGTCTCTGTGGCCTCACTCATCCGTGGGGGTTCAAGCTGGAGACAGTCCTTTTCACATCGCAGCGCAGGAAAGTGGAGAAGCCTCTTGGACCAAATAATCTGCGGATCGTGGTCACATAGCCATGGAGCGCCGACATGGTAAGGGGTGGGTACAAGTAGTTACCAGGCCCGAGACTAAGGGGGACCCATCGATAGAGTGGACAGGCTCTGGGGCCTTCTTAGAGTGAATGGGGACCTGTCGGGCTCGAACTAACTCAGCGTCCATGAAATTCCCTGAGGCCCCTGAATCAATAAGGGCCCATATGACCATCGAGTTAGAGGAGGACAGGGACAAGGTAATAGGGACTCGAAAATGAGGGTCCAAAAAAGGGGTTTTCAGCTGGTTTAGAACCAAGACAGCCCCTGCCCATCTTGGCTCCGGGCATTTCCCGGGTCCCGCCTTTGAGGGGGCAAGGTGGGGCACTTCCCAATAAAATGGGAGCGCTCCCCACAATAGAAACAGGAGCGCGATGCTCTTCGGCATTCACGCTCCTCCTTGGTCAAGGGACCCCGGGAAGCCCCTAACTGTATGGGTTACAGTTCCATGGGTTTAGAAGCCCCTGGAAGGGAAAGAGGTCTGGCTCGGAGCAGTCGAAATCCTGATGCCACTCCTGTTTTCATTCCGCCAACCATTCCTCAATTTGCAGGGCCAAACTCGTCATGGTTTCCCAGGTGTCGGGCAAGACTACGAAGGAAGGCGAGCTGGTCCTTTATTTCCTCACATAGTCCCTTGTGGAAGTGTACCTTAAGTACATTATTGGGCCACTGAAGTTCCAAGGCTAGCTTCTGGAAACGCGTAATGTAATCCAGCATGTTGCCTTTGGTCTGCCGGAGAGACATTATCATAGTCCTCGCATCTTGTACCCGGTGGGGGTGATCAAAGAGGAATGCAAATTCTTTCAAAAAATCATCATAGTTGGTTAATAAGGGGCTATTTCCCTTCAGCAAGGTAGTGGCCCACTCCAAGGTGGTACCGCTTAGATTCCCAATAATAAAGGCAACTTTCAATTTATCAGAGGCATGCGTGCCAGGCTGAAGGGTAAAGATAAGGTGACAGAGGGCCAAAAATCCTTGAAAGGCCCTCCTGTCCCCAATAAATTTCTCTATTTGGGAGCCCTTCGGTTCCCATGGGATGGTGGGTGTCAGGCGTACCCCTGTGAAAGGGACAGGGGGAGGAGCCGCAGCCCCAGAGGGAGGGGCCGCCGGGGCAGTGGCACCCTGGATCTGGGTAACTGCTGTAGCTATCTCATTCTGTTTGGTTCGCAGGTCCTTGACTTCCATGGTCAAGGACTGTACTGCCAATACCAACTGCTTAATTTCATCTGCCACATCCATGGCTCAAAGGCCGGGTGAAGGCCAAAAGGGTACTGGTGAATTGTCACCAGGGCGGGGGTATATGGGGGTGTCACCGGGACAGGGATATTGGGGAGCATTCACACCACTCCACACGCTACCAAGGTTTACCCTGGGAAGGGGCACATGCCCTGCTAGAAGAAAGCCCGTCAGGATAGTGAGTGGGTCTTTACCTCTAATTAAAGAGAACAGACCCCTATCATTATAGGGCATGGAGTTACAGGGAAACCAAGGTATGGCCCTACGATCCCTTTCACAATCTCTCGAAGGTAGGGTAGCAGGCGGAAGGAACATGAGGACTGGAGTGGGGGGTAGGGCCACGAGGAGTACCAGGGATGCGTGAGGAGAAAAGGAGGCACACGAGCAGTGAGGCAGGGATGGCCCAGGAAAGGGAGGGGGGAGGGGAACCATGGACACACACACACACACACACACACACACACTCATCTTGCACTCTCCGCACATGCTCACTCTTTCGCACGGCACTTGGGATGAGAGGGAGGAAGTTCCAGATGTCCAAAGCTAAGGTTCACTCTCAGTCAAAGCACAACACAGTCTCCAAGCAAGGGGCCGGTCTAACTGTAATCACCAGTGCTGTTGTCTCGGTGGCGCTGGCTTTTATACCTGAAGCCTCGCCCCCGTGCATGCTCTCAGGCACTCCGAGCGCTGAGGCAGGGGCGGGGGAATCACCACATCACATCCCAACGTCGGGGGCGTGGTCTCAGCCCTGGGCGCAATGGGTGGGGGTGCGGTCTCAGTCCTGGGCGCAACAGGTGCTGTCCCCGCTACCTCTTCCAGATCTCATGCTTCTGAGGGAGGCGGGGCCTTCGTGACTCAGGGATGCTTTTGCTGCCGCCAAGCGGCATCCCTGCAGGGCCACGAGTCTGTCTGGGAGGCGGAGCTGACAGAGAGAGGGAGCCTTCTGAAACACCTGCTGTTCAGGAACAGTGACTAGCTCAGAAGGTGTTGGGAAGGGGGGGCGGCAATCAGTTTTGTTTCTTGCTGTGCCCGCCTCAACGCAAGTCGCATTGGCTCTGTGCAGCCTAGCCCGTGGCCAATCGCAGACTGAGAAGCCAGTGGTCTGAGGCGAAAAGGGATGGTGATTGGGCACGCTGGATGCTACTCCAAACCTCTCCACCCTCCACCCCTGGTGCCTGGAAGTCTGCTCCTCAGCTGACTCCCCCTCCCGGCCACGTTTGGCCTTCCAGTGACACCACGTTTTAGCAACCCAAACTCACCCGAACGGGATCTGAACTAACTGAACTGGTCGGTCATTTCGGTGTTTCGAATTGAGTTTGGTTCGGTCGGTTCGGTTTTGGGTTCGGGTTCGGTCGTCCGAACAGGTCGAGTTCGGGCCGAACTCAGAACTTCCGAACCTCGTTTGCCCATCCCTAAATAATTAATAATGTCATTGATTGATGTTCCTTCCATATTCCTTCTCATTGTTTTACTAACCACTTTAATCTCAAATGAGTTTTTTAGCTTCTTGGGGCAGAGATCATGTTTTTTATTTTCACGGAGGAAGCCAAGCATGTTTTTGGCATTGTTAACGCTATATATCAAATGCTAGTTAATATGGTAATTGCAGGTCTCTGAAATTAGATATTTTGGCCTAGATTATGAGCATATTTTATGGAATTAATTTATAGTAAAAGACTGGATACAACGGTTACACTAATGTTATGTAGATGAGAATTTGGACCTCTGTTTCTTCATTTCTTTAATCTGCCTTTGAGTAGCGGAATTATTATACGTCTTCATTTCACCCGATACTCTGTCTCCTATGGTCAAGGTTTCAAGAATGGATTCAGATTCAGTCTGTTCATGCTACTTAATGGGGGTGAGCACTGAGGTTTTGTAATCACAAAGAGGTGATAGGTTATTTATGGCAATGCAAAGTATTACCTATGAAAAAAGTAATAGCGGTTAAATGGCAAATGAAACACTGGCAGATGGCAATATTCTTTCATATATCTTGTATCACTTGAAAGATAACAGGGGTCCAGAAACATATTTATTCGTGGGGAAATGGAGCAGGTGGGTTTCATATGAAATGTCACTGAAAGGTGTCATTATCTTGGATTGTCATGGACAATTTCTAGCACAGCATTGTTGTATCCACCTCATGCCTCCATTAGTTGTAATATTTCAAAATGCTTTTGCAAAGCTCTTGAGCCTTATCTCTGAAGGATAGTCCAAAAAAGCCAGGAATACAAAGAATACTAAATAAACTGTTGAATTAGTTTATGATTTAATGTTAAAACTACATAAACCCCAATCAGACTGAAGGTTAATGGTATTACAGTGTTATCCTCCGGGGGATGGCACCCATGCTAACAATTAGCATGGACAGAAGTTCCATTTACTTTAATGTAACTTGCACCCATGCTAACTGCTCATGTATGTCATCCACAGAGGATTTCATCCTTAAAATAACTAGCTAAGGCATTAAAAGATTAGCAGAGTTATAAATGAATAAAATATAACACCATATTAGCAATGAATGTGGAAGCTGTACAGTTTAAATTAGACTTTTATAGAACAAAGAAATTTGAAAATTACCTCCAGGGAATAGAAAGCAACTGGAATAAATTTGCTACTTCATTATAAGAGTGATATAATGTGATCTGATGCATTACTATGTTATCATTTTCGGTACTCTGTGCTAAATGCACTCCTTAAAACTATGTAAACATTACCCTAGAACCAGCTCCATTATATAACTTCTAAAATATCTTATATGGGCTTGTCTACATCATAGCTTGTGCTAATTTTAAGCTTAGACCACTTTAAACCAGCTTTTTTTTTCTTTTCTTTTCTTTTTTGGTGTTCTGCTTATATGTAGTTTCTGAAAGGTCAGTTCTTTAAACTAAATTAGAGTTTCCATCACTCCAGAGATTGCCGACATTCCTGCTCACTGTGCCACATTAGGTACAGTGACTCCTGGACAGATTTCACCTTATCTTTGATTGGAACTGAAGAACTTTTTATCACTTGGAAGCCACACTCTTTACCAGTCTGAGGCTTAAGTTGGTTGTGGAACTGTCCTTACTAAACTAATTTTAGGGGTTGTGCACTAAGGTCCCATGTCATTTTCTGTTATTAAAAACTGTCATTTTCATTGTCATTATTAATGAAATTTCATTTTTCATTATTGGTATAATTATCGGTATCAGTATCGATTTCAAGTGATAAAGATTTTGTTTTCAGTATCGTTTTCGTTGTGGGCTGCCCCCAGTGGCAGAAGTGCCAGCAGACACCTGATCCAGACTTCTCAGAAGATGAACTCCTTCCTCCATTTCTCACTATCATTCATGCTTTCATTACCTCAAGATTGGGCTGTTGTAACGTGCTCTACATGGGGATGCCCATGGTGATGGCCCACCTCCTTACAGGGACGGGTGTCACGGGAATGGAGGAAACACAGGCAGTAAGGCTGGACAAGGATTTCCCTAGGGGAAGGACCCCAGGTACTCCCCCCCAGGGGGCAGGCAACTCCGCACAGTGCTCGAAACTCGCTCGTGAGGGTAACAATGCCCATGAGGATAGAGTGGTGGCCCTTAAATCTCCAAGAGATTAGTCCTCTATAATCATAGGGCGCCAAGAAATCTGTGCAGGAGTGCTCCTTCTCACCCACCACCCAGCAGCCACTCGCACCAATCACCAAAGGGACAGGAAGAATAGTGCCAGCCGTGAGGGTAGACAAGGTGAGGTTCCCAGGTACACAGGAGAAGGGTAGGATCACCTGCATGGGCAGGAATGGGGTAAGGGCCCCAGAGGGGGTTGGCAGACTCATCCTCACTTGCTCGTGAACCACTCGCTCTCGCACGCACTCCAAGAATAAGGCACAGGGGTAGGGGCACACTCTATCAGTTCGCAACGCACACTCCTGAACAATGCACAAGGGAAGGGGGAAAACACAAGAAACAACAGGACCAAAGTTCAATCGTGCTATACTTAGCTCTCCCCATAGGGGCCAGTCTGATCAGGTCACCGGTGCTGTGTGCCTCACAGCGCCAGTGTTTAGGAAGTTGCCACACACCCCTGGCGTGCCTGGAGCCGCAGGGAGTGGCGCAATGGTGTTGGCTGCGCCCCTGCACTTTGCGGAGCATTGGGGGAAGGTCCTTCCTCGGCGTCGTGCTTGGCGTTGCCCCAGCATCCGCTGGGTCCTGAAGCATGCTGGAAGAGGGAGCGGAAAGCCCCGCTGTGGGGGAAGAAGTCGGGGGTCGGGTCTGTCACGGAGGAACATAGTGTCACACACGTGTAACACTGGCCTACATGTAGACTACAAGTCTAGTAAATATGTAAAGCATAAGTTTCCACATGTATGTAATGTTACAATTAAGAACTGTAAAACTCAAATCAAGACTGTGACACTTGACCAAGCTCCAGGAAATGGAAAGACAGTTTGTGTTTGCCCAGACGGATGGCTAGAGACATTTAAAAGGCTAATGCAGGCAGCCATTGCCTACATGCAAGAGACACAGAAAGCTGATAGCAAGAACAAAAGGAATTCTAGAAGTCTCGAGAAAGATACGAGGGGTTTCCCCCTGGGGATATAAGGAGTTGTACCCCAGAGGGGACAATGACTATCAGGAACTCAGTCAACATCTTGCAGCAAGGAGGGCTAAGCCGAACCATGAACTGGGAGAGAGGACTTTGCTTTCTAGCAACTCTAAGACTGAAGACCCAGTCACTTAATCAAGGACTGAGAAGAACTTATGGACCTTTGTAGGGTAAGATTCTTATTTAGGAACTTAACCAGTATAGGTTAGGAATGCGTTATATTTACCTTTGATTTCTAGTTACCACTCTGTATCAACTATCTTGCTTATGTAATCATAAAGTGACTTCTTATCTTTATGAAGAAGTGTCTGTGTCTAACATTGGAACACAAGTGAGATACAAGGGCTCTCAAGCTCTTGTGAACCCAGAGATGAAAGAGTCTGTTAACGGGAAGGATCAGACCCTTGGGTGACAAAGGGGTTGTCCCTGCAGCAGGCTTGAATCAGCCAGAGAGAAAAACTGACTCAAGTGGGCAGTATATGAGGGAAACTGAGTCACTCAAACCCTGTAAAGTGGGGGTGCGGACCTCCAGCCCGTGACAGGGTTGCCCAATGGGCCTGGACTTGTCAGCATCGGAGCCCCCAAAACTGGAGGTAGGGGGAAGCTCAGATAGTAACACACACACACACACACGAGCCTCCTGTCCAAGGGCCCAGCGGGGGCCCAGTTTTTCTGGGTGTTGTTGATGGAACAAGCGGGTGAGCCAAGGAGTTTTAACATATGTAGCGGGCTCCCAAGAATGATCATCAGGCCCAAACCTGACGCAGTCAATTTATTTATTTTATAAATTCTGTGAACGGCTCGGGGCAGCTGTTCAGCTGTTCGTCAATTATGTAGTACAAATGGCCATGGTGTAGTTTTAAGTAGAAGAATGGCTCGTACCTCATAGTTTGCTTCGTCAGGGGACCCGAGCGCCGGGGCGGGTGCTGGTTCCCTGTGCTTTCTTTAGTAGTGACACGTGAAAGGTCGGGTGGAACCGAAGGCGTGGACGGAGGTGTACCTTGAAGATAACTTCATTGAGCTGCTTGGTGATGGGGTACAGTCCAATATACTTGTCGTCGAGCTTTTGGAACGGCCGTGTAAATGCATAATACCACTGATTGATCCAGACATAATCTCCTGGTTGGAGTGGAGTTGCGAGGCATCGGTGTCTGTCTGTGTTTTCCTTATAGCATGGGCGGGACTCCGCCAATGCAGTCTTGGAGAGGTTCTGGGCTTGTCAGATGTGGTGCACAAGGCTCCCTGCTGTGGGTACTTGTACAGCCAGAATGTCAGGGGCTCCAATTTGCGAGTGGTAGCCATATGAAACGTAGAAGGGACAGTTGCCAAGGGAAGCATTGGGGGTGTTGTTATGTGCAAACTCGGCCAATGGGAACCAAGTGTGCCAATCACCCTGAAGATAATTAGCATAACACCATAGGTATTGTTGAAGTCTTGGTTAACCCATTTTACTTGACCATTGGCCTGAGGATGGTAGGCAGTCGTTGGTTTTAATTGTACTTGGAGTACCATAAAGAAGGCCCGCTAGAAGCGAGATACGAACTGAGATCCATGGTCACTTATAAGCTCAAATGGCCAGCCATGTAGGTGGACAATATGGAGAATAAACAGCAGTGCCATATGGTGGGCTGTAGGAAGCCCTTTGCAAGCAATAAAGTGGGACATTTTCGTAAAATGATCCACCATGACACATACAGTGGTGTATCCTCGTGACAGGGGTAAATCAACGATGAAATCGATACCCACTCATTGCCAAGGTCCTTGGGGCGGCTTGGAGAGCTGCAAAAGGCCTTTCAGGGCTTGCCTCGGAGTCTTGGTGTGGGCACATGTGGCACAGCTTCTGACATGGTGCCGCATGTCCTGTATAAGAGACAGCCACTGAAAGGAGTGCTGGATCAGACGGCAGGTGCGGTCTCATCTGGGATGTCCCGCTAAGGGGGCATCATGATGGGCCCATAAGATCTGGGACTGGCAGGAGGGAGGAACGACTATGCAACCTTGTCTTTTTATTTATTTTATATTTATTTATTTAATAGATTTTTACCCCGCCCGTCCTAAAAACAGCTCAGGGTGGCTTCCAACAATAAAATACATATAATATATATATAAAACCATTTAAAACATACAGTGCAATTCCAAATATTAAAACAGGGCCCGGGGACTCACTAAGAAACAATACATAGGGTAGGGGAGAGGAGACCCTATACCCCACCCTCCCACCCTCCCCAAAGGCCTGGGCAAACAGCCAGGTTTTACAACTTTGCCGAAATGTCAACAGGCTTGGGGCCAGGCGGGCTTCCTCCGGAAGGGAGTTCCAAAGGCACAGTCTGGCCACCAAGAATGCCCTCTCCATTGTGGCTCCCCACTTAACTCAGGGGACCTCCAGGAAGGCACCCCCAGCAGATTGAAGGAGCTGCTTGGGGCACGGAGGGCGAGGCGGTTCCTGAGGTACGAGGGGTCCAGACTGTGAAGGGCCTTATAGGTCAACACCAAAACCTTGAATATAGTTCGGCACACTATTGGCAACCAGTGCAGAGTCCGGAGCACAGACCGCCGCATTCTGCACTAGCTGCAGCCTCCGAACCAGGCACAAGGGAAGCCCCACGTAGACCGCGTTGCAGTAGTCCAGCCTCGAGGTGACGACGGCATGGATGAGGTAGGCCAGGTCCGGGCCAGAGATGAATGGATGCAGCCTCTGCACCAGGTGCAACTGGCGGAAGGCCACCTTCGCGACTGCCTCCACCTGCCGCTCCAAGTGGAGATCCACGTCCAGTATCACCCCCAGACTCTGGAACTGCTGAGCTATAGGAGGGCGAATCCCCCCAATTAGGGGGGTCACTACCTCCCTCACTCTCCCCACCAACATCACCTCCGTCTTATCAGGGTTTAGCTTCAGTTTTTTCTGCCACATCCATTCCGCCACGGCCTCCAAACACTGGGATAACACCGAGACAGCAGGGTCTGGGTCAGTTGAAAAAGAAAGTTACAGCTGAGTATCATCAGTGTATTGGTGACATCGCACCCCAAACCCTCTGACGACCTCCCCCAAGGGCTGCATAGATACATTAAATAATAATGGAGACAGAATGGAGCCCTGTGGAACGCCGCATGATAAAGCGCGGGGGCAAGATGTCTCCTCCCCTAGCACCACCCGCTGGCTTCTCCCTGAGAGGAATGAATGGAACCATTCAAGAACAGTCCCAATCAGAGCCCTCAGGTCACACAGTCATCTCAACAGCAGCCCATGGTCCACGGTATCAAAAGTGGCCAAGAGATCTAGCAGGATGAGAAATGTTGAACATCCTGCATCCATCTCCCGGCAGACGCTGTCGACCAAGGCCACCAACGCCGTCTCAGTGCCATAACCAGGGTGGAACCCAGATTGAAAAGGGTCCAGGAAACCTTTTGAGCAGGCCTCGGTCTTCCACATAGGATGGAGCTTGTGCTGGTAGTAGTTCTTGGGCAGTCGCCCTAACAAGGTGCCCTTGGGACACATAGGTGGTAACAAACACCTTTTTGTCCAAAATAGAGCCTTTTTGAGTCTTCTCATCGCACCCACCTTCATGGTACCTGGATAATGCATTGGCTAGTGTATTTAGTTTACCAGGACGATATCAAATTACAAAAGAAAAATGTGCAAAGAAGAGGGCCCAGTGAACGTGCTTGGTATTGGTGATTTGCACCATTTGAAGGTAAGTAAGGTTTTTGCTGTCGGTGATTAAGGTAACTGGATGTCTGGTGCCCTCCAAATAATGTCACAATGTTTCAGATGGCTAGTAGTTCTCAATCAAAGATCGTATAGTTTTGTTCTGCTGAGGTGAGTTGCAGGGAATAGTATGCACACGGCAACATTTGGTAGTCCAGTGCAGCTAGTTTCGATAAGATGGCTCCAAGGGCCTTGTTGGAAGCATCCGCTTCCACCTGGAAAGGTTTGTTGAAGTCTGGATGGCGCAAGAGGGGGCCAGACATGAAGGTTTCTTCAGGTGATGGAAGCTGTGTTGTTGTTCGGCTCCCCATACGAACTCCTGATGTTTCTTCAGCAGTCGTGTCAAGTGGGTGGTGATTTTGGCATAATGAGGAATGTACTGTCAGTAATAATTAATACTGCCAAGGAACCGCTGAAGAGGTTTAACTGCCTTTGGTGGCAGCCTCCACCTTGCAAGGGTCCATTTGAATTTCAGTAGGGGTGATGATAAAACCGAGGAAGTCCACTGAAGACAGGTGAAATGTGCATTTCTCCAGTTTACAATAAAGCTTATGCATGCGAAGGCATTGAAGGACATGCCACACGTGGTCTACATGTTGTTCCTGGGTAGAAAAATATATCAAAATATCATCAAGGTAGGCGATAATAAATACGTCCAAGAGGTCGCAGATGATATCATTAATGACATGCTGGATGGGGCTGGGCGTTTGCCAGGCCGAACGGCATCACCAGGTATTCAAAGTGCCCATATTGGGTCCGGAAGGCGGTCTTCCGCTCATCTCCCTCCCGGACCTGAACGAGATTGTAGGCTCTGCGTAAATCAAGTTTTGTGAAAATGATAGCACCTTGTAGGAGGTTCAATGACTCTGGGATCAGGGGCAAGGGGTAAAGTTTCTTGATTGTCACATTGTTGAGGCCATGATAACCGATACAAGGACAAAGGCCTCCATCTTTTTTGGGTACGAAGAAGATGAGCGCCCCTGCTGGGGAATATGAGTGGCGGATAAAGTCATTCCACAAGGTTTTGTCAAGGTAGAGGCAAAGTGTTTCAAGTTCGGGTGTGGATAGCGCATAAATGCGCCCAAACAGAGACTCTGCACCGGGTTGCAGGTCGATCGGAAAATCATAAGGTTGATGAGGCGGTAGAGTGGATGCAAACTGCTTGCTGAAGACATCACGATATTGTTGGTATTCCCCAGGGAGTTGAGGAGAGTCTGTGCCGGAAGCCCCCAGGATCATTGCTGCCACTCTCGGCACAGGGGGTGGAAGCCAGCACATATGCCCGTCTTCTGACGGGGACGGGTCACCGGGAGCACATTGCACCGGTGCTCCGAGCTCTGCACTGGCTGCCGATAGTGTGCCGGGCCAAGTTCAAGGTCCTAGTGATGATCTATAAAGCCCTATACGTTCTTGGCCCCTCATACCTTAGGGACCGCCTCGCCCTTCGCGCCCCAGAGCGGCTCCTGCGGTCTTCCGGGGGTGCCCTCCTGGAGGTCCCCTGTGTTAAATGGGGGGCCACGATGGAGAGGGCATTCTCGGTGGTGGGACCGCGGCTGTGGAACTCCCTTCCGGAGGAAGCTCGCCTGGCCCCAAGCCTTTTAACATTTCGGCGGAACTGTAAGACCTGGCTGTTTGCCCGGCCCTTGGGGAGGGAGGGTGGGGAGGGAGGATTTTAGTCCCCCACCCATTTATTTATTTTACATGTCTAGCCCTGTTTTATATTTAATATTTGATTGTTTTTAAATGAATTTTAGTGTATTTTATTGTTTTTATTGTTGGAAGCCGCCCTGAGCTGCGTTGCAGGAGGGGCGGGGTACAAATCTGGAAAATAAATAAATAAAATAAATATGTAGACAATAGTCAGATGCCAGCTGAAGCTGGTTGCTGGCCACGAAATCCGGGGGTCATGTTTACTTAACCAGGGTAAGTCTAAGACAACCAAGAACAATGGGGTGCATCTGACATCAAACACAAGATCTTCTTGGTGCCTTCCAATTGTACACTGCAGGGAACCTGTCTGCATGGTGATGGGACCAGATATATACGGGGACCCATCTATAGTATGAACCGGCTTTGGTAAGGCCTTTGCCTCAGTTTGGATCATGTGGGGACAGACCAAACCGGTATCCATGATGTTACTCGAGGCTCCAGAGTCCACTAGGGCCCATACCACGAAGGAGTAGCATGGAGTGACCGTCATGGTCAAAGGAACCCAGAGATACATGCGCAACACGGCGTGGATAGAGGAGATTGATTTCAGGGCCAGAGTGACCCCTGACAGACAGGGGAAGGGGAAAGAACAAAACTATAGGGTATATCTATCTAATCTCTATCTATATTATCTATAGCTATAATCTATATCTATTGAATCTATATACCTAAACCTATATCTATCTATATGTATAGGGGGAGACAGACAGGGAAAGGGAAACGGTAAAATAAAGGGTATAAGGAAAGGTAAGGTATAACATTGAGTACTGGGGAAGAATTTTAGTGCAAGCAGCACCAGAATTCTATAAATGCAACCTGACACATCAAGAGATAACACAGAAAAAGAGCCAAACAGCCTGGCCCTGCAACATAAAGGGTGGCAGTGACGTTCCCAGAGGCCCCATGATTGGTTCTGGGAGGCGGGAGGCATTGAGCAATCACAGAGTGCCATTCAACTGCCTGGGACCTGCTTGTGCTGCTCATTGGCCAGTGATTACATCCATCAGGTCCTCCCATCATAGTCCCAGTTCAAGAGTTCAACACTGTTTCTGGCTTCAAGATGTCTGCTCCCACCTCCCCTCTCCACATTTCCCTCCAAAAAAAACCTGCCAGGGAATAATGAAATCAGCAACGACTTTTATCATTGATTTTGTTATTATTTATCTTTCTTATAGTTATTGCAATAACGATAATGAAAATGAAGAATTTTGTTATCGTTATCAAGTAAACCTGTGTTCCTGGTGTAAATAGGTCAACAATTTTTCATAGTAAAGCAGTTTGATTTGTTGATTTTGAAACATCAATGTGGTTTAGACGTGTCTTTATGAAGGACTCCTGGGTCATTCTCAAGGCTCTCCTGTCACAATGTTAAAGCAAATAAGTACTGTCTAACTCTTCTAACTGTGGGTGAAAACAGATATGACGCTAACCATCCTTGGTCGTTATTGATGCATGTTGCAGGGCTGTTTTGGTGCCCTATGCAGCCCTGAAACATGCATAAATGACCACCAAGGGTGGTTAGCATCATGTCTGTTTTCACCCTACGAGTACTAGTTCCAGGGCTCCCCTTCCAAGCCCTTCCTGATATGAAAGTTTCTCTTTACTCCCAGCTTTCTGTAGACTTCCCTTGCTGTCTTACCCAAGGTGACTCGTCAAAGGCCAGTAAGTGAGTTGATGGCTAGAATAGGATTTGAACCTGGATCCCTATGTCCAAATACAAGTGGAATCTTTTAATTCAGAATTCATTCACTCATTCATTCAGCATACAAAAACAAATACATCATCCAATAATTTTCTTAGTTACTCTGCTGGTTTTGGAGATTTATGACTAGAAATACAAAATGTTCAAAACCTTGAGTACATTAAAAAATACCTGAAGTGCTGTACATTGATTTGAACAATCACTCTGTTGAGCTGAGGTCTTCAAATAATGTTAAACCCAGGTTATACATATCTTTACATGAATAATGGTTGAGGCAATCGGAAATGCCAAGATCTAGTTTTATGCAGAAATAGGAAATACAAGTGGTCCCATGTGCTATGCCGCACCAGAGAATTGTGAAGAGGATCCTGAATTGTAGCAGCTGTTGAGGGCTGCAGGGTGAATAGGATCACTAACCTGATTTACCAGCAGAGGGTTCCCTATTTCAACCAGAAAAGATAGACAGAGTGGCTGCATTCTATGGTGTTTTTGTTTGTTTGTTTATTTATTTTACAATTTTATACCCCGCCCCTTCTGCAAAGCAGCTCAGGGTGGCTTACACTTTAAAACAAAAATATAAAACATATAAAATACCAATATAAAACCACTTTAGGGTGAAGCCATAAAAATATAAACATAAAACAAACCCTCCCCCTAACCTTCAACCCCCCTCCCTCATCCGTCCCCTCCACCAAATGCCTGGTGGAACAGCCAGGTTTTACAAGCCCAATGGAAAGCCAGCAGGTCCGGGGCCAGGCGAGCCTCCTCTGGGAGGGGGTTCCACAGCCAAACTGCAGTCACCAAGAATGCCCTCTCCATAGTGGCCCCCTGATTTACTCGGATTACCTCCAAGAAGGCGCCCCCAGGGGCCAATTGTGGTCCAATTGTGGGGCTGATTGTGATTAAACTGATCAACATTTTGACATTCATTTTTCTGCAAAACTACAGGTCATAAGCTTTAATTTGGTACCATATGTGTCACACTTTTCATAGCACAAGTATGGGTGATAACAGAAGTGACACCCACCACAGCAACCCCTCCCAGTTTGTGAGGGGAAGCCACAGCGGACATGCTCTGTACCGGGTCTGACGACGGAACAAATGTTCATGTGGCTGGACAGCCAGAAGGGTGGGGAAATGCACAAACGTGCGGCTACCCAGCCCCCCCCCCATGCACCCAGAGCTCTGCCCCCAACCCCATGAAGTGATGGCCGCCATGAAAGCTGGCCATGGTAGACCCAATTCGGGCCGAGTCACAGCAGGGTATAACAACTGTTGTAGCCCACTTAGGCCCAGTTGGCCAGACAGCAGCCCGGACTGTAATCCCCGAAGACTTTGGGATTACAGTCTAAGTTTGCTGCCAACACACCCGGGAGCAATTCCGGATGAACATCTCGTGGGGCACTAATGAATGTGCTGGTGGTTCATGGGCTAAAGTGGGCCACTGCCACATTTGTTAACACCCAAAGCTAAGCATCTAACTGTCAATAGCTTAGGTGTTTAGTATATAGATAGATATTTTAACTAAATTTCTCTAAAATAGTTCACAAAATGCTTTAAATTAGAAGATTACTCAGGACTGTGTTACTATGGATACTTGGTTAATAAGGCTACAGACAGACTACACAACAGCATATGTGCATGACATACTGACAACTTATAATAATGAATATGGATATTCGGTTCTATGAACTGAAGAACATGATTTTTCTTCTTCAGCTTTGATTTGCACCTTTGTTGTTGTTTTTTATTGTACTTTTAAGATGGCTTCCTCCTTTAAAGGCAAAACTTATTATGTGTGTTAGGCCCACTGTGAGGAATTTGTCACCTACTTTGCAGACAAGATCACTCAGATCCAGAGTAACTTTGACACTGGATTGGAAGCAGTAAGCGAGGGGCACGAGTTTATAGAGGCCCCGTCTGGTCGATCTTTCTGGAATGAGTTTCAGGAAGTGACGCTGGGCGATGCAGTGAATGTCCTGGGGTCTGTTAGAGCCACAAGTTGTGAATTAGATCCGTGCCCGTCCTGGTTGGTGGAAGCCTCCAGGGAGACTTTGGGGACGGTGCTGGCGAGGGTAGTGAACGCATTCCTTCAGCAGGGGAGGTTATCGCCCAGTCTCAAGGATGCTGTGGTGCACCCCCTGCTGAAGAAGCCATCTTTGGATGTGGATGCACTCGTCAGCTACCACCCCATCTCTAATCTTCTCTTTTTAGGGAAGGTTATTGAACGGGCAGTGGCACTGCAGCTCCAGGCTCATTTGGACAGCATCGGTTTCCTTGACCCTTTTCAATCTGGGTTCCGCCCCGGCTATGGTACTGAGACGGCATTGGTGGCCATGGTGGATGATCTCTGCCGGGAGATGGATGCAGGATGTTTGAACTTTTTGATCCTGCTAGATCTCTTGGCCACTTTTGATACCGTGGACCATGGGCTGCTGTTGAGATGGCTGCGAGACTTGGGGGGTCTGGACGGGACTGTCCTTTGATGGTTCTGCTCATTCCTCTTGGTTAGAAGCCAGTGGGTGGTGCTGGGGGCTGAAACATCTAGCCCCCAGGCCTTGTCCTATGGCGTTCTGCAGGGTTCCATTCTGTCTCCACTGTTGTTTAATGAGTA
>QEPC01014780.1:828797-843581 GCA_003113815.1 Sphenodon punctatus | reverse complement strand
GGGGAAAGCCTATGGGGGTATGGAGGGTGCGGGGAGGAAAGCCTATGGGGGTGGGGAGGGTCCAGGGAGGGGAAAGCCTATGGGGTGGGGAGGGTGCAGGGGGAGAGGGGAGGGATATCTTACCTGCTGGCTCTGGCGCGGTCCCCATCATCCCGGGCTGCAGGCAGGGTGGGGGCTTTCAGGTGTTTTTTTTTAAATTGCCCACGTGTCCTGCTCTCCTCTGCAGAGGCAGGATGTGCGGTCAATTAATTAATTTTTTTAAAAAGCAAAACAAAACAAAATGATCCCTACCTTGCCGCCTCCCCCCCCCTTAGTAGCAGATTGGGGGGAGCGACAAGGGGCAGCGGCAGGGAAGCGGCTGGGCTGGCAGCGCGATGTTGGAGAGCTGAGATGAGCTCTCCAACAGAGGCAGCAGCGGCCAGCTGAACTCTCCAACAGCACGCTGGCAGTGGCAGCCATGTTGAGCATGTGAGGCAGGGAGTAGCGCGCATGCACACTGGTCCCTGCCTCAGTCCCCCAACCCTAGGGATCTCGCCAGGGCTGTTTCAGCAAACGCCCTGGTGAGAGCT
This sequence comes from Sphenodon punctatus, assembly GCA_003113815.1. Classification (NCBI taxonomy): domain Eukaryota; kingdom Metazoa; phylum Chordata; class Lepidosauria; order Sphenodontia; family Sphenodontidae; genus Sphenodon; species Sphenodon punctatus. Next base: position 843,012 of record QEPC01014780.1, on the reverse strand, counting down.
TTCCTTGCGCCCATAGGGCTCAATGGAAAGGCTAGCCCCTCCCTCCACAGCACATCCTCTACGTGCTGTGGACTGAGGAGCTCAGCGCCAAAATCGCGTTTTCCATACAAAACGTGGTTTGGGCTTAGCCTTTTTTTCCTTTGCGGGACCCACTCCTCAGGAGTGGGTCCCGGAAGGGAGAACAACTGACAGCGCTGGAGCTTCTGACAGCACTGCAGCCGCAGCAGCCTCTGACTTTGCTTCAGAGGCTGCTCTGCCTGGGCTGGAGCAGCCTCTGAAGCAAAGTCAGAGGCTGCTGCCTGCAGAGCTGTCAAAGCTGCAGCAGTGGTCAGCAGTTTTTTTTTTTTTAAAAAGCAAGCAGCGGCGGCTGACCCTCGGCGGCGGCGCTCTGCCCCAAACGCCCTGGGTGGCCAGTTGCCACTGCCGTGGGCATGAGGGGGCGGCCAATAAATATAAATAAATAAAGTTGTTGGAGTGAAGAAGTTAGGCTGCAATCCTGAGATCTGAAGTCAATCGGAATACATGAGTAAGTGGATTCAGGATTGTGACCCAATTATCACATACATAGCTCTACAGTTTATGAAACCTGTTAGCGGCTGATGATGCAATACATGTGTGGAAAAATATTTCATATTATAACCTTCCTGTTACAGCATACATCATATGTATTCCATATATGTATATATACATGTTACAAAATACATAATATTACAGAATTCAGAAGAAATTTAGAAATTTATTGGAGAAGAAATTAAACCACTGCTAAAATGTCTGTGCTTGAACTTTTACTAGTTTCCCCCTTACTTTTAAGGGGTCCTTTATATACATGAAGGAAATGTAAGGTCAATTTATCAAAGTGAGTTACAATACATTAAATATTCTTAATCATCATTAAGTCCTAAATGACATGTGAGATCAATGTGATTGCTAAGAAAACATGATGAATTACCTTATGCCACAGCCTAGATATTTAAATATTAGGATATTGGTAGACTGTGAAATATTCTATGGAGCATTAAGGATTACTTGCATAGAACAAAGTTATAATATAGCCTTACTAATAAAAATACAGAAAGAAAAATGCAGGACAATTATGCTCTTTTTTAAAATTTCCCTACTAATTGGGTACACTGTGAATGGAAAGTCTGGACTTGAATGTTTGTGTATTTAGAAAACCAGCTGTTGGTGAAAAAGCAGTTTTATCCTATGTGATTTTAATGTAAAAACAGTGATTGAAGTAGTTTAATGCTCCATAGGAGGAGGTGAATTCCTGCATGAATACTGTCATGTGTAGCAGCATTCTGAAAGATAGCTCAAGTCTGGAGCATAAAGCCCTCTTTGGTCATTACAGAAAGGAAAGGCATTGTGGTGAGGTGTATGTGCACTGGACAGAGTCAGAAAACCTGTTCACTCCCCAGCACTGACACTTACCTGCTATGTGACCTTGAGAAAAATATTCTGTTGACCTCTATTTTCTCTTTCACTCTATGACTATTTTGATTGTGAGGCCTTCGGGGCAGAGACTGTTTCTCCCTATGTGTACAAATTCTCCAGTCCCATAAGGATCCAATCTTGGCAAGAGTTTATAGGCAGTTGGCTAATATTCATATTCATAGATATGCTCCAACATTTGTCAAGTATTCTAAATGCCATATTCCAAATACCAAGGCATACGCCATTTTAAAACGAGTATGGCTGAGGGGTGGGTCTGTGTGTATCGCATGGAGCACCGACACACGTCTGGTGAGTGGGGGGGAACAGGCCGGGATGGGTGTGTGCTGGGTGTGGGCCCCTACCCACACACCACTCACTCCTGCCCCCAGAAGGAGTATCCCAGATTTTTCCCTGATGGTCCATGCATGAGTGGGTGGTACATGGGTCATGGGAGTGCGTGCCCAACCATGCCACCTTCAGACAGGTGCTTGGGTTGGGGGATGGGTGGACCTCCATGGGCATGTCCCATTTAAAAAATGCCATAGTAGTGAGGTATTTAAAGTGGAGTTCAAGGCTCCATTCCACCCAGAACACATCTGGCCAATGACAGCCACCATGGCCACCTGTCATGGGGAACACTCCAGACCAGGCTGACCCTAACCATATGTGATAGCCCTCTGTAGTCTGGTCATGCAGGCTGTTCCCTGGGTGTGATGGTGACTAGCCCAGGGCGGGCTGTGACCCCAGAGACCTCTGGGTCTCTGGAGTCACAGCCTGGCCTAGCTTCTACCACCACACCCAAGGAAACTCTGGGCCAACCATCTGGATGGCCCTGAACAAACATGATGGTGGCCCATGGGCCAATGCAAGTCACCACACATTTGTTAACACACACTGTGAGCCAAGGCTCTGACATAACAATGAGGTAAAAATGTCTGCTTGACAGCTGGCACACCCATATTTAATACTTGTGGGTCCATCATGCCCTTACACTGGAGCAGTCACAAGATTGCTTTAGCTTACATTCGCTGGAATGGTTCTGAAAAGCCTGTTCCACAAACTCAGGATTATCAAAGCATAAGGAACTCTAGCGACACCATCTCATCCAGAGTGTGTTTGTAGGACTAGGCCTTTAGATATAATATTTAGTTACATAGATTTTAGGTTAGTTAGACTTAGTTTAGATATATTAGAGAAAAACATTGAGAGAAAAAAATAATATATATATATAAAATCTTTGTGTGCTGCTGTGCATTCTTTGACTTGGAAGACATGGAGAAGGGAAGGAGAGGCCTGTCTCCTGCCCGTAAGAGAGGCAATGTGGAATGTGGTAGAGGTGGTAGAGGTAGGGGCCATGCCAGCGGAGTGGCAGCAGGCAGCAGCAGCAGCCCGAGCACATCACCATGCCCCAAATGCCGCAGGCCTGTTTTAGGGCAGCAACAGGCTTCAGAAGCTCAGTGTCGCCTCCTGGCAGTGCCCTCCACTGCCACACAGGGAACTTGAAGGCCTGTAGGACATGAGGCTGTGTCTTTCTCTGCTGCTGCTGGTGCTGGAGCAGGTGCTGCTGCTTCCGATGTTCCTCCAGGGCCACCAATGCCCCCCATTGTCGAGGCGATCCCCAGGAGTCCAGAGCTGGTGGATCCCACCCCGGTTGCTAGAGGCAGGGCCTGATCCCTGGGCAATGTCAGTAGGGATAAGAGTAGCAGCAGCAGCAGCAACACTAGCAGCTATAGAGGGGGGCACAGGGAGAGTGCCAGAAGCATGGCTGGCACGGGCAATCTAGCCTCAGGTTCCCAGTACTCCCCTTCACGGGACATCACTGTGATCGTGAACAGCGAGTCAGAAGCAGACACTAGTGTTGCAGAGGAGATGTCTGGAACTGAGGCGATGGCAGTTGACCCTCCTCCCAGAGCTCTGTCATCATCACCACCAAGTTCAGCCCCTCACAGCAGCGCTGTCTCAGCTGGGGCAGGCCAGAAGGCAGGAGGGGAAAAAAAATCCTGCCTGGGAACATTTTAAGCTGGTGCGGGCAGATGATCGCAGGGAGGTGCAGTGCACTTTGTGCAATAAGCTGGTGAAGTGTGGGCAGGTGCTCGCCAACCTTGGGACAACTGCCATGGCGAGGCACCTGAAATCATGCCACAGCGCTCTGCTGCTAAGCAGGAAGGCAGTGGATGCCAGCAGGTTCCTGACTGCAGCGCCTAGTCGCCCGCCTCCTTCAGCGGGCAAGTGTTCTGCACCAACTGCTGCCTCTAGCAGCAGGAGAAGTATTCCTGCTACTAGGGGGGAAGAACAGCAGCAGGAGCCTCACCAGCAGCGTCAGCCCACCATAGAGGAGCTGGGGTGGGGTCAGCTGCCAAGGTCATTGGCAGCTGGAGGGCGGCGTGGATATCAAGAGAAAGCTAGGCACCTGTTAGGAGAAACAATTGCGCTGGATGGGCACCCCTTCTCCATCGTAGAGGACATGGGCTTATAGTGGTTGGTTGGGTTCCTGGCCCCCCAGTTTAAGCTTCCATCCCACACCACCCTGAGTTGGAATGTGGTACAGGACTTTGAAGGAGCAGGTGAGGGAGCAGATGGCAGGGACTGGGGGGGGGGTACTGTCCACTTCTCCACCGACCTGTGGTCCTCCAGGAATGCCCAGCACACCTACCTGGTGGTAATGGCGCACTAGTGGCAGGACCCAGTGGAGGCAGCTTTGGGGAGTGGCAGGAGGGGTCCCGAAGCAGGTTATAGGTGGGCCCTGCTTCAGACACAAGTAATGGACAGCCCCCACACATCAAGGAAAATTGAGGCAGCCCTGACTGCCATGGTGAGGGAGTAGGTCACGCCAGGTGCAGCCTTCACCAAGGGGTGTGTGGTCACAGACAATGCGGCCAATATACTCAAGGCAGTCCATGATGGGGGCTTCACCAGCATCCCTTGCACCGCTCACACCCTTCAGCTGGTGGTCAGGGATACTCTGGGCTTGGGGGATAAGGGGATTGGGGAAGGCACTCTTACCTCCCTGATCGAGTGGGGGAGGAAGCTGGTGGGGTTCTTCAATAGGAGCGTGGAGGGCAGCGAGCTCCTCCTGGAGAAGCAAGCTGAGCAAGGCTCCCCAGGGCACCAGCTGGTCCAGGATGTGGCCACCAGGTGGAATTCCACCTTCCTGATGCTCGAGCGGTTTCTTAAACAGGAAACCGCCTTGCATCAAGTTCAACTGGTGACATACCAGAAGGGTTTAATGGGGCAGAATGGGAGATCCTGGCTCACACAGTCTTCGTCCTGAGACCGTTCCTGGCCGTGACAGAGACCGTGAGGAGCTCCACCGCCACCCACAGGCAGATGACCCCTCTGGTCCAGTGTCTCCAGAGGAGGCTGGATGAGATTCTCGGTGGGCGAGATTGTGGCCCTCAGGGCAGGAAGCTGGTCCATGAGGCGCTTGCCCTGACATGGAAGCTGAAGTCAGGGCTGGAGGTGTGTTTTGACATGCTCCTGCAGTGGGATGAATATGTCCTAGCAACAATGCTGGACCCCAGGGTAAAGGGAAGCATGGCACGCCAGACAGCACTCTTTGGCCTCCGGAAAGGTGCTCTGCTGGACCGGGTCCAGGAGGCAGAGAGGCTTATGCAGGAGGACACCCCTGGGGATTATTATTATTATTAACAAACATTTATATAGCACCAGCAGTGTACCTGGCACTTTACAAAGTAATAAAATAGACACGGTCCCTGCCCCTAGGGCTTACAATCTGAGAGACAGGAGCTGGGGGAGAGACTTAGGAAGGGGAACAGAGGAAGAGACAAGGAGTCTAACATTAATGAAGATGCGAGGTCTCAAGTGCACATACTTGGCTTGGGGATGGTGGTAGTGGGAGCAGCCACCCCTCTAAGCCAGATGGGTCTATCCCTCCCCCAGCCCAAGAGGTAGCAGTGCCAGCAGCAGCAACAGCAGCACCCCTATTGGCAGCAGCAAGAGAAGCAGTTTGGCCTATGTGCAGGCCACTCTGGGGAGCATGGCGCCATGAACAATAGGGCAGGCAGCATGGCTGAGGGCAGTGGTGGAGGTGGTGCCCAGGCAGAGCTATGAGAGGGAGTACAACGGCGCCTCAGCAGCTGTGGAAACCTACCTGGAGGAGGAGCCCTGTATCGATCCCAGCAGCAATCCCTTGGCCTACTGGGCCGGCAAGGCCAACATGTGTCCGACCCTGTCCAAAGTGGCCCTGTCCTGCCCACCAACCAGTGCCCCAGTGAGTGGGTGTTCTCCGTGGCAGGGGACATTTGCTCCCCGCACCGCCTGAGACTGGGGGCCAAGTTGGTGGAGCAGTTGCTCTTCTTGAAGGTCAACCTTCTGCTGCTGGTATTCCCCGAGCTGCTGCCCCTGGACAAGGAGTGATGGTGCAGTGGCACATGCCATCCCATGCCAGGGGCAGTCTTGGGACCGGGTTCCTCCTCCTCAATATGGGCTAGGGCTACTGCTCCTGTGCTGCTGAGGTGCTGTCATACTCCCTCTCATAGCGCTGCCTGGGCACCACCTCCACCACTGCCCTCAGCCAATGCCTGGTACCCACCCTGCCTCTCTCTCTCTCTCTCTCTCTCTCTCTCTCTCTGCCTCTCTCTCTCTCATACTAGATGGCCTCAGCTGCCTTATCTGACTGACCTCATGATGCAGGGTGGCATTAGGAAACAAATTGTAAGCCTGTCAGCTGGCCTCTTGCTAGTTGATCTCAGCCAACCTAAGTATGTGACTGGCTCTCTGTCTCTCTCACTGCACAGTCTTTGCCAGCCTATCTGAGTGCCCTGCCAAGTTCCAGCCTACCTTCCTACTGCCTCTCATGCAAAGGTGCCTGTCTGCCCGCCCAGGTTGCTGCCAAGCTCAAAGCCTGCCTCAACTCACCTTCCTGCCTCTCATACCAAAGTGCCTGTTTGCCCACCCTGTCAACCCTGGGTGATGTGCCCTGCTTGCCTGGTAATCCCGCTGCTGCTGTCTGCTGGTCCGTGGGTGCTCTGCTCTGGCAAATCCAAATGTGCCCACGCAATCCTGCTTCTGCCATCTGCTGGTGTATGGGAGCTCTTCCCTGGAAAATCCTACCATCCTGGCTCAGCTCCATGGGTGCAGCACACAGGCAAATCCTGCCAATGCCGTCTCTGCTGTTCCCCAGGTTCTGTACCTGGGCAATGCAATGTCTGCTCCTGCTGCCAGTGTTGCCTCTGGGCAATCCAATGTCTGCTGCTTCTGCCAATGCTGCCTCTGCTGTGCCACTGCATCTAGCCCTAGAACCCGCCCTCGGGGTTATGGGGATGTCATTCGACTCAAAGAGAGCCATCATTCAGCAGCGTCAAGAAACATCCACTCCAGCACCGGGACCCGCCATCAGGGGTCTGGGGCCTATGTTACTGGCAGGGTGGGCTGTGCCACTGCAATCAGAAGCTGCCACTATATCCCTTGGACCCACCCTCGGGGTTATGAGGAAGTCATTCCATGGCATCATGAAACAACCACTCCAGCCCCGGAACCCGCGGTCAGGGGTCTGGGGCCTATGTTACTGGCAGGGAGGGCTGTGCCACTGCATCCAGAAGCTGCCGCTGTATCCCTAGGACCCACCCTCGAGGTTATGAGGACGTCATTCCACGGCATCATGAAACAGCCACTCCAGCGCCGGGATCCACCATCAGGGTTCTGGGGCCTATGTTACTGGCAGGGAGGGCTGTGTCCAATATCTAGAAACTGCCAATCTAGCCCCAGGCCGGGACCCACACTCAGGGTTCTTGTGCCCTGTCATTCGGCTCACGGGGCGCTGTCATTCCACCTTTGCTTTACACAACCTGCTGTTCATGGTGAATGAGAGAGCAAGAGAGAAATAAGAGAGAGAGAGAGAAAGTCTCCCCACTGCTAGAAGGAGACACAGACATGATCCCAGCCATGCTGTCACCTGCACTATATGGCCACTTTTGGCCAGAGACAGAGAGAGAGAGGGAGATAGAGAGGCTCCCCGCTAAAAAGAGAGAGATGGGAGTGGAGGGGGAGAGGTAGGTGTATCTATCCAGCTCAAGCTGCCACATGCCAGAACCAGGAAGAACTCCCATCTGTGCTCATGCACCCGATACCCATTGCCCAGTGCCCACATCCAGCAGCAAACCTACCAGAATGAGATGGAATATAACACAATGTATTATATGTACCTACCTGCCTTTGTGCATTCCTGTACCTGCTACCACCTATCGCATGATTGAATGAAGTGTGCCCAACCATACACTAATTCTAGGGACATCATTCAACTCCCATAGGCTTTAGGCTGTCATTCCACTGTTCCTGAATCCCGCCCATCCCAGGAACCATCAATGAGATTCTGGGACCATCATTCCAGTGACTGGGGGCTGCATTCCATTCCACTGCATCCAGAAGTCCGGTGCCCACATGCCAGCCAGCCCCCCCCCCCCAGCCTATTCCTCTGCACCCACCCGCGTATGCCCACTGAAACTGCTGGAAAAAAAGCCCCTCCGACCACCAGCTCCTGCTGCCTGCTACCTGCTGCCAAGGAGCCTGTCTCTCTTTCTCCCTGGCACACCCACACAAACACAAGCCCTGCCCCTCCTGGGGTCCTGTCTGCAAGTTGAGACCCTGCTGCTGCCTGGCAAATCTTTGGGTTAATACCTTACCTACGTTACATGTGGTGCCAGGTGCTGCTGGTAGGGATCGACAAGCTGTATGAGATGCTGCCACCTGCCAACCAGAACTTCAGCACAGAAGCATAAAAGATTGTCCAGGTCAAACAAAGCTCATTACAATAACAACAAATATAACTTTTATTAACAAAACAACAACAACAACATTATAAAACAAAACCCAAACATTTTAAACTAGAAAGGAAGCTTATCTCTACTCAGTCTTTGAGACTGTCCCCCGGAAGTTGGGGGAAAGGCAGAAGGGATGCACATGAGCTAGGGGCAGGGGGCATCACACCCGCTGGCATTTGGTAGACGTGTTGGATGGCATATTCAGCGGCCCCTGCCACAGCCTCCTGCCACTTGGAGACTGACTGGCGGAAGAGTTTCAGGTCGGCCATCTGGGTGAAGACGTACTTGGAGTCGTACTGCGAGTACTTCTTCACCTTCTTTTCGTGTGCCTCGACCGCCTGGAACTGTTCCACCAGTCGGTTCTCCATGGTGGCTGCTTGCTGCTGTAGGCCAGCCACAAAGTCCTGGGTGGGCCTCTCCACCACGACCCTAAAGGCCCTTGCCGCTTCAGACTCCCAGTGCCCAGGGGACTCCACATCAGAGCTGGAGGAGGGGGAAGGGCTTTGATGGCATCTCCTTCACGTTGCCTTCCCCCCTTTCTTCTGGCACTGATGCTCCAGCTCCATGGCCATGTCAGACTCCTGCCACCTAACTTTCTCCCCGTGGGGTCTCTCCACATGGGCAATGAGCCCCAATGTGGTCCCCTCTCTGGCCATCTTAAATCTTTTGCCACAGATCTAAAGAACATAATAATAATAATAATAAAAGTTTATTTGCAGGGCACAGCCCTTTAACAAATTGCGTGGCAATAAATACAAGGATAAAGATAAAAACAACAACATACAATATACATCAACATAATGTTTTAACTTTGAATGGTAAACAGAAGCCGACTTGGGCAGATTGCCTTACATTTGTTCCTACTATCGTTTGATCTTATACAAAAGCCCCCCCAGAAGCCAAGCCACTTAAGACGGGGAAGAATGGGCGGCGGATGTTCCAGGCGGCCACACCAAATCTTGCCACTGCTCTGGAGTGTACTGAAGCAATAGGCCCGAGTAAACTCTGAGTGTCATTACGTTGAAAAAGGGGGTCCAAAAAGGGGCCTTTTAAGAATTTAGTTCTAGGGCCTGTAAGAGCAGGGCAATGAAAAAAAACGTGCTCAGTTGTGTCCACCGCCTTCAGGTGGCATAATGGGCATAGGCGCATGGCCCATGGGGTTTGCTTATATCGCCCCTCCATGATTGCCGAAGGGAACGTATTGGTCCTCAATCTAAAGTATGCTATGCGTTCTTTAACCTCCTCCCAAACGAAAAGATAATAAGGATCAGAGCACTGGGGATTGGGGGGGATATATGCGGGGGCTATCTTTTGAGCAGACAGAAGAGCCCCCTCCAATTGGATCGTTTGGTCCTGGATGCGTCTCTTTATCAAAGACCTGGTAGCTACCTGGCCCAAATTAGCCAGCACTTCAGGGGAAAACCCCAACAGGGCAACTTCTTGCTTTATCTGGCGTAGCCAGGGATCTCCCAACCTGCTCCTCAGTACTAAGGAAAAAAGGGAGCCCTCTTGATGGCAGAGTAGCGATGCTTTGACCCAGAGCATAGCCACCGCTTGGAGGGCATATGCCCTTAATGGAAGGCACCGAGCTTCGGCTCGGAGAATAACTTGGGGGGTACCCCTAGGAGCTCCTAGTATGCATCGTAAAAAATCATTTTGAAGGGGTTCAAGAGAATTGAGAAAAGAGAGGCCCCAGATGGGAAATGCATATAGTAGCTGACCAAGAACTTTAGCCCTGAAAAGGCGGAGGGCCGGTAAAACTAATTTCCCCCCTTTGCCTAGAAAGAACCTCAGAATTGCCAGGATGGTTTTTTTTGCAAGTACTTGGGCTGCCACGAAATGTTCTCTCCAGCCCCCATTAGAAGCAAATATTACCCCCAGGTATTTGTAGGACCGGACTTGTTCAATGGAATTTGGGCCGATAAACCAAGTATGACGTTTCTGGTTACCCCTGGCCCCTGCCACCATGACCTTCGTTTTAGTAAAGTTAATTGATAGTAATTCGGCCTGGCAGTAGGCGCCAAAAGATTGCATGGCTCGCCTCAGTCCAATTTTTGTCTGGGAGATTAAGACTGTATCGTCCGCATAGAGCAACAGTGGGATCCTACGGTCTCCTACTTTAGGGGCGTGCGTATCTGATTGTTTTAAGGTGTACACTGAATTATTTAAATAAAGATTAAAGAGGGCAGGGGCAAGCAGGCATCCCTGTCGCACTCCTACTTGCACCTTTATTGATTGCGACAGAGCCCCGTTATTGTTATAACGAACCCGGAGCGAATTTCGCTCATGTAGTTTCATAATTAAATACAAGAGTCTGGGTTCCATATCAAGGGATCTTAATTTTGTCCAGAGGCGCTCTCTACAAACTGAATCAAATGCTTTCTCAAGATCTATAAAGCACAAAAATAATTTCCTGCGGTGAGAAGTATATTTTGTCATTAAAGAGGATAGGGTAAATATATGGTCGGTGGTAGCCATCCCCCCGCGAAAGCCTGCCTGCTCCGGCTCAATAATAGAGTTCTTGTCCATCCATAAAAGAACATAAAAATATAGGAACATAAGAAGTGCCATACTGTGTCAGACCAATGGTCTGTGAAGCCCTGCCTGCTGCCTGCATTCTGTCTCCACAAGTGGGTGGGTGGCCAATCTCTCTCTGCAGGGGACTTCCTAACAGGTCATAGGGCAATCCAATCCCTGTTGTTCCAGCCCCCGTGCCTTACCGTGCAGACAGCGAATCCATTCTCCTTCTCATACCACCACCAGACATAGGACCTTGTCGTCCCGCTGTCTGGGGGTGGCACTGGCGACCTCCACCTTGGTGTCCTGCGTGCACTGGCACCAGTGCCGGCATCTTATTCCTCCTCACCTTCTATGAAACAGGAACACATAAACAACACCTAAGTAATATCATGCATTTATGATGATGCCTCTAGTCCTCCCTCCTTGGGGTGCTAGGGATGGCAATGGGAGACGGTGACCCTGACTGGCATGTTCAAATCCAAAAGAACCTGGCTGCCCCATGCAAATCCTGCCCTCCTTGGGGCTTTAGGGATGGCAACTGGAAGGACCCTTGCTGGCACATGCAAATTCTGCCCTCCTTGGGGTGCTAGTAGGAGATGCTAGGAATGGCAAATGGAGAGACCCTTGCTGGCACGTGCAAATCCTGCCCTCCTTGGGGTGCTAGTAGTGATGGCAAATGGAAAGACCCTTGCTGGCACGTACAAATTCTGCCTTCCTTGGGGCACTATGAATGGCAACTGGAAAGACCCTGGCTGGCACGTGCAAATCCTGCCCTTATTTGAGAGTGTGTAGGGATGGCAACTGGAGAGTGGAGACCCTTGCTAGCCTGGCACATGTTTGGGTGGTGGAAACCCTCCCACACTACAGTACACTTTCTCTCTGTGGCAGACATCCGCTGCCACCTGCTGATGCCCACTATTTGTGCCTGACTGCCCACCACCCACGCACCCACCCGCACGCCAGTTAGCTTGCTCTAAAGGATAGTATTTTTCTTGTCCTCACAGTTAAAAAAAAAAGTTTACAAACCTGGCAGGAGTGGCAGCACCTCCTGTGCCCGCCGGCTCTTGCTCCTCCACCACCGAAGGTCCAGCAGCGGCAGGAACCTCTTCCTCATCCTGTTCCATCAGGCTTTTGGCAAGGGGTAGGGGTGGGGTGGGGTGGGGTTCCCCGCATATTGTAATTTTAATTTTAAAAATATTTTTATTGAATGTTGTTCATCGCCCCGGGCTGCCCTGATGGCAGGAGGGGCGGGATATACATTTTAAATAAATATATAATAAAAAAAAATCCTCCACCACCGGCTCCGGGATCGCCACCTTGGCCTTCCTCCAGGCCTGATGCTTAATATGCACCCTCTTCATTTTTTTTTCAAACAAACACTCACTCAGCCAAACAGCAAACAGTCACCCACAGCAACTCACCAACCAGCCAAACCAACACAGTCAAACCAACACACAACACAGCCAAAACACACCAAAACAGAACCAAACACCAGCCAGCCACACACACACACGCTCTCTCCGCACACAAGCTCTGCACGCACTCAAATTTCCGTTTTCCGGCTTCCGACGCGATCACGGGACCACGTGATAGCTAGACCGAAACTGAAACCGATCGCCAAACCGAACCGAACACCACCGAACCGAATGACTGAACCTGAACTTGGTCCCGGACTGAACCACCGAACCCGAACTTAGCGACCGAACTGAACGACCAAACTTCCGAACCACGATCTGTTCGCACATCCCTAATATTTAATTTAAAGTGGGGGAAAATAAAACAAACTTTCTAAGCAAGGCAGACTTAAATCTCTGGACTTTGACAACAATGACATATTCAGATATGCCTAGTTTAGCAAAATGTGATTGAGCATTATTTAATTATACAAACAGTTTACAGTGCTCTGCTCTGCAAATTATTATCATTAGCAAACTATCAAATATTGAGATTTGCCAAGTATCCTAGTTCCACTTGGATAGTGTGACCTACTTTTTGTTTGTCAGAAGCTGTTGTGATATTAAATGTGCCCTTAAGCATAAGTAAACTCTGCATATCTAATATTTACCAAGGAATGTCCTTGAAGCTATGATTTCTCATGCAAGATGGTTCTATTTAAAATTAATCATAATCCTATAAACATATGGGGATATAAACCCAAGCAAAAAACACAAGAATAAAGTCCATTAAAAAGCAAGGGGGAGAATACATTATAACTCTTTCACTCAAATCTCTACAGTGAAAGGGAAAGCATACGCTAACTATCCTTATAATTCTATAAAAAGTGATGAGTAGATGTCAAAATTTCCATAGCCACATCTACCCTGTGGATGAAAAGAAAGAGGAAAACGTATTCTACAGGAAATATTGGATATTGAATAATGGATATTGCTGGAATTTAGTGTGTTTTTAAACAAGATGCTACCAAGCATGGCCCCCCAGCAGGCAATCATCTGACCACCCGTGTGAAGGTGGTGCAGGGGGGATGCACGTTCCCATGAACCACTCAGCACCCACTCATGGCCACTCATGGCACACTGCCAAGAAATCAGGAGTGTGTCCTTCAGGGAAAGTCAAAAAATTGCACTGGTGATGCCTGCCCATATGAACCGGGGAGGCCACCCATGACAGCAAACAGGTCCCTGCTCATAGGCACTGTGGGCAGGGGACACGAACTTTGCAAGTCACCAAAACTGGCCGTGAGTGCTGGGGAGCCTGGTTCCACAGCGCTCATGGCCAGGACATATCATTTTCAAAGACCAGGCCAGCCTGCTTCTCCCTCCCTCACATCCATGGTAGGAGTCGTCTGAGGTGGTTGCCCAGGTAGCCACACTGTGAGCTGGCTGTTAGAATCCCTCTCCTCATGCACTCCACCTGAGTGGTTGCTCTGCAGCGGTGCCACTCAGCAGCCCCAGACACCCCCTTTCCTCCAAGCCTTGCTCATTTAAAAATACCCTTAACTGCATGGCTCTCAAGAACAAACATTATAACATTAAGATTATATCTTGAACTGGGAATAGCACATACAGATAAAGTCCAATTCTTTATTGTCTTTCCACTTGTGCAGTTATCACGCTTGTGCAAAGCATGCACAAAGTAATAACCATATTTTTCAAACACTTTGCAGACTTCATGAGATTCAAAGCAGTGAAGAATTGGACCCAAAAATTTAAAATATAAATGATCCGCCCAGAAGAGCAGCATGGATACCGCACTCAGTGCCAGCTGCTGTGCTCACATGTTGCTCCAAACTTCTCCCCTTCTGAGCGTGGTGTGGCTAGAGGCAGAGGGTGGGGTCAGAGCTAGGGATGTGCAAACACCGGGGGGTTTGGTGGTCAGTCTGTTCGGGGTTCAGCCCCCCCAAAACTGTTTGGGTTCAGGCTATTCAGACCGAACCTGTTTGGGGGGGAACCGGATTTCCCTCCCCCCTCCAGGCTGCGCTGGTGGAAGGGGTGCCAGGGCTCAACTCCCCCCCCCCCCCCCCC
>QEPC01014780.1:809137-823615 GCA_003113815.1 Sphenodon punctatus | reverse complement strand
ACCTTATCAAAAGCTTTCTGGAAATCCAGGTACACTATATCTGCTGGGTCTCCCCTGTCCACATGCTTGTTTACGCCCTCAAAGAATTCCAAGAGATTAGTAAGGCATGACTTCCCTTTGCTAAATCCATGCTGACTCTTTGCCATTAAGCCATGTTTATCAATATGCCCAGTGATTCTGTTCTTAATGAAAGTTTCCACCATTTTCCCCGGCACAGACGTCAAGCTTACCAGTCTGTAGTTTCCAGGACCACCTCTGGAACCCTTTTTAAATATTGGGGTTACATTTGCCACCCTCCAGTCCTCAGGTACAGTGCCAGATGCCAACGTTAAGTTACAAATTACTACTAGTAAGTTTGTAATTTCACATTTGAGCTCCTTCAGAACACTGGGGTGAATACCATCTGGCCCTGGTGATATTTTTTTATTAAGCTTGTCAATTTGCTCTAGAACCTCCTCCAGGATCATGCTGATTTGTGACAGTTCATCCAATTCATCACCTACAAAGTAGGGTTCCATTGTGGGTATCTCCCCAACATCCTCCGCAGTGAAGACTGAAGCAAAGAACTCGTTTAGCTTCTCTGCAATGTCCTTGTCCTCCCTGAGTGCCCCTTTTACTCCCTGGTCATCTAATGGCCCAACCAACTCCCTAGCAGGCCTCTTGCCTCTGATATACTTGAAAAGGATTTTATTATTTGTTTTTGCCTCTTAGCAAGTCTCCTTTCAAATTCTTTCTTGCCCTGTCTTATTAGCACCTTACAGTTACGTTGCCCATGTTTTGCTCCTTTGTATTTTCCTCATTGGGGCTAGCTTTCCATTTCTTAAAGGAGGCCTTTTTTGCTCTAATAGTCTCCTTTGTGTCTCCATTTAGCCACAGTGGTAGACTTTTAGTCCTCCTGCTCCTTTTTTAACTTGTGGGATGCATGTAATCTGGGCTTCCAAGATGCTGCTTTTCAACAGCCTCCATGCCTCTTGGAAACATGTAGTCCTTTCAAATGTGCCTTTTAGTTTCTTTCTAGCTAACTTCCTCATTTTGGCATAGTCTCCCTTTTTAAAGTTAAAAGCCAGTGCTGTACTTTTAATTAACTTTCTCACTCCAGCAACTATATCAAATTTGATTATATTATTATTGCTATTGCCTAATGGCTCAGCCACAGTTACTCCTTGCACTAGTTCCTGTGTGCCACTTAGGACTAGATCTAAAGTAGCTCCTCCCTTCGTTGGTTCCGGAACCAATTGCTCTAAAAAGCAGTCATTTATGGCATACAGAAATTTTGCCTCCACATCCCGTCCCAAGGAGGCATTCACCCAGTCAATATTGGGGTAGTTGAAGTCACCCATTATTATTATTACATTCCCAGTTTTAGTAGCCAGTTTAATCTCTGTTAGCATTACATAATCAGTCTCTCTATTCTGGTCAGGGGGGCGATAGTATAGCCCCACTGCTATACTCTTCTGCTTGATACCTGGAATTTCAATCCATAGGGATTCGAGGGAACAGTTTGCATCCTGTAAATTTTTTATTCTACTTGCCTCAATTCTGTCCATAACATACAGAGCCACCCCACCACCAACACGATCTCATCTGTCCTTTCGATATATCCTGTACCCTAGTATTACAGTGTCCCATTGGTTATCCTCATCCCACCAGGTCTCTGTGATGCCTATAATGTCTAGATCTTCATTTAGCACTATAAACTCTAATTTTTCTATCTTACTTTTTAGACTTCTAGCATTAGCATATAGACACTTNCCCACCAGGTCTCTGTGATGCCTATAATGTCTAGATCTTCATTTAGCACTATAAACTCTAATTTTTCTATCTTACTTTTTAGACTTCTAGCATTAGCATATAGACACTTGAATGTATTCTTTTTATTCCTCTGCTTAATGGGCACATTATAGGTAACTGAAACAGGCACCCTGGAATCATTATCTGTCTGTTCTCCCCCATGTTCCACCTGAAATCCCTTGCCATTTATCTTATCTTTAGTCCTAAGATATCCTACTTCCTCTAAAGTAACATCCTTTGGAGATGCCACAGCTCGAACTGTGCACTCCGCAGTGCCTGTTGTCTTTCCCCCAGGTTCTAGTTTAAAGACTGCTCTATTAACTTTTTAATTTTTAGTGCCAGCAGCCGGGTTCCATTCTGGTTAAGGTGGAGCCCATCCCATTTGTATAGGCTCTCCTTTCCACAGAATTTGGGCAATTTTACCCTATGTGCATCACTTTGCACTTATCCACATTAAGTTTCACCTGTACTTTAGATGCCCAGTCTCACAAGATCTTGTGTCCTTTTGTGTTTTAACTACCTTTAATAACTTTGTGTCATCTGCAAATTGTGAGCCACCCTGAGCCTCTACAAGAAGGGTGGCATATAAATTTGAATAAATAAATAACTTAAATTATTTGATCACCTCAATCTTTACTCCCTTTTCCAGATCATTAATGAATACGTTAAACAACACTGGTCCCAGTACAGGTCCCAGAGGCACTCCACTATTTACCTATCTCCATTGAGAAAACTGACCATTTAGTCCTACTTTTTATTTCTTAGAGAGAGAGAGAGAGAGAGAGAGAGAGAGAGAGATGGAATGACCAGAACTGCACGCAGTACTCAAGGTGTACTCAAGGTGTCAGTATTATTCTCTATCCCTTTATGAATAATTCCTAACGTTCCTAAAAGCTACCAATTCACAATAGGATACTGCCTCCTATCCCTTGAAATTTTAATTCCCTCAAGTATCTCCTTTTGGAAATCCCCGCATATAGTATGGTTCCAGTTTCTTCTAAGGGGATAGTGAGACAGGGACAAATATGACACAGGCCTGCATTGGCCCACTGCAGCCCAGGACTCAACTGCAGATGTAGTCCCTGGCCCCAGACATTGGCATGGGACTGCCCCAAAGCAGGTAGGTGGCCAGCCTGGGCTGCAGCCCAGATAAAGGGCTGCCCATGTTGGCCAATGCGGGCCAGCATGTTTGTTCGGTCCTGCCACCCCAGCCATGACCACCCTGGTTGGGATGGCAGGACCATACAAATATGCTGGTTTGTTTGTTTAGGGGCCACCATGGCTGTCCATGCTGATGCATTTGTTTAGGGCCACCACAGCTGTTCGTCATGGTGGGGGGTGAGGCACTGGGAGCAGGGTGGAGGCGAGGCTGGATGCCCACACGTTTGTTGAGCTCCCGCCCTACCCACGTGCGGGTGAAGGGATGCATCTCCGGCCATGGGCATGTTTGTTCAGTACCCCTTCCCAACCTGGGGAGAAGTGGCCACTGTTTCTTGCCCTGGACCAGAGCTTGGCCCTGGGTGTTTTCAGACAAGATGCTACCCTACATGGGCACCCATGAGCCATGGATCTGACTGCCCTTCTGAAAGTGGTGTAGACAGACGTGCACTCCCACAAGTCACACAGCACCCACTCTCAGCCACTCATGGATCAATGCCAGGAAATCCACGGATCAATGCCAGAGTGCACCATGCAGGGACAGCCAAATGTATGGCGGTTGCCTTTGTGGCTGTGGTAGCCACACTGGGAGCTTCCAATTTAATTCACTCCCAATGCAGTCCACACATGTGGGTGCTCCATGGCAGAGCCACGTGGTGGCCATGGACCCCCTGCCCCCGCCCCCTCCTTTAGCAGTTTGCTCATCTGAAAACACCCCCTGTTATTTAATTTGGGTTCAAAAGAGGTGGGATGCTTGGAAACAAAGGGGGAGATAAAGGGATGGAGAATAATAGGGAATAATACTGAAGGGGTAGGGATAAAGGGTTAGAGAATAATACTGAAATTCTCTATATATCTCTTTTTAACCAACATTGCTATCCTTCCAAAAGTTAGATCTTATTTACACTTTCAGTAGCATTTCATTGTGCCTTCTTTCCTTATTTACAGCGACTTGATAAACCTATTATTTGCTAATTCTCCCCCACCCCCCCTGCCCTTTACCTTTAGTGACACATCTATAAAATGCAGTGAATTAATTCCTCCTGTGAACAAGCTGCATTCAGAACTGTCACACAACTTATACCAGCAGAAAATATAGTGCAAACATCATCATCATAATATGACCCACTTTACCGTTTAACCCTCAGGTGTTGTCTTCCATTGACTGCTAACTTTGTAAATGCATTTTGCATAATGCTTGACATGCAGAAATAGCAACTCCCAGTGCCAATGGTATAAAACTAGCAAACGTTCAGTTGTTCAAGTGTTTTGTTAAAATATAACATTAAAAGAGATTAGTGGGTATTTTCAGACGTGACAGGGCGGCTTTCGCCTCATCACAGAATCACCCATTTGATTCCCCGCCGGAATCCCGCCGTTACAGTCAGCAGACATGCCGGCTGATCCCGGCGGAGAATCTTTGGGGGGGCAGGACTTTGTGGCACAACGTGCAGCCGCACAGCCCCCCCCCCATGCTCTGCTGGTCGCCTGCTCTCTGGGAGACGGGCAGGCTCAGTGGCCAATTTGGCCACTGCGTCCGATTCTGACCCATGGTCTAGGCCACGGCCCAGAATCGGCCCAGATGTTACCAGCTGCCGATTCTGGGCCATGGTTCAACTAACCACGCTTTCGGCCCTGGTCCCCGGAAGAGGGCCGAAAGCATGGTTATTTTGATTCCTGCCGGAGGTTCACTGCGGTGTACATCTGGCAGGACTCAAACAGATATTACGGGACCATTCCCCACCACAGGGTATTGTCTGTGGTTGAGCATGATCTCGTAACGTCTTAAAATACACATAGCTTCCAATCAAAGGCCTGCCTAGATGTCTTCAAATGTTTTAATGTATCAGAAACACCTTTGTTTTTATATTTTGAAGTAGAGCAATACTAATCTTAATAGATCTTATGCCATGAATACGTAGAACTGGGACTTTAAGGCTACGGTGCTGAAATTAAAAAATTAGGATAGGGAAACAATATTAATGCAGTTTAGTCTGGAGAGGCCCCAAGACAGTTCTGTTCCATTATGAGATTACACCAAAAAGCTATTTCACTGTGAGCCTTCAGAGACCAGATTCTCAGTCAAAATGAAATTAATATTATATCAATATAAGTTTTATTACCAATAAAAATAAATTAAACATGAAAACTACACACTATATAAAATCCCATTAGAGGTCTGACTAATCTAAAACCAAGGAAATAAATCGCTCAGAAGCTCCATTTTAAAATAAGCTTTTTATTATTCTCACTTAATATTATTTACATCCTGATAGTGTCTGAAGGCCCCAAACACTTTGGGCCACATTGGGTCCATCACTGCAGAAACATATAATAAAGTCCTTCCTCACAGAGCTTACAATCATCAGAAGTAGGCAATATGAAAAAGATTGCTGTGGATGTATAGAGGGTGCGAGAGGTAGCAGGAATAGCATGAGCCCTTTAGGTTAAAGGACACCCCTTATTTTAAGGGAGTACTTCTTATTTCAGATCCCTTAGCTCTATAAATCTATAACGGATACCCCTTACTTCCCTTAGTCTGGATACCACAACTGTATGGATCATAATGGGCGTCCCTTGTTTCAGTATCCTCAACTCTGTCATGCCCCTTATTTTTGAAAATTTTATCTGACAACTACACCTCACCATGAGGTTGCGTGTGGAACTTCAGCACCAGCCACTTCTCTGCCTTGTCTCTCACAGGAATAAAAATGTTGTAGGGTGGAGTAAGCTTCATGTGTATTGCAGGCTCTGAATCCAATGGAGGATTGTTATGGCACCACAACTCCCATCTCAGCCCCACCCACCAGACTTGCTATGTGCTCAAGTAGTGCCAGATGTGGGCAGATTGTCTTTGCTCCTTGGAAGCTGCAGTTGTTCAGGGGTCCACGATAGGTGTTACCAAGATGGTGCCCATGGAGGATCACCCCTGTCTGCCAGTACAGGAACTCAGTTCCTGGAGCCACTCAGGACACCGAGCTGAATGGGACCTACAACGACATATGTTGGGATGATATATAGTTGTTACGAAGTAGGATAGATTCTTCAGAAGCTGATTTAGGAGAGCACTAATAAAAATATAAGTTTAGTTCCACCTTTATTCAGTTTACCAAGCATGTCATTTTAGGCACGTGCAGCTGTCTGACTGATTTCAATGTGGTTGTAGAGACATGCTTAATTTGCAATGTAGTCAATGATATTTTTTTTCAGCAGTGCTTAAAAAGGGAGCAGGGAAAACTACATCCCATGAGCAAAATCCAACTCACAGCTGCTTTTTATTTCATCCCTTTCCAATTCCTGCATCTTGCCCATGGAACCAGTCCCAACCCTCAAACCCTGAATGGATTTAGCTCTAGGAAAGAGAGTGGAGATAAAGACATTCACTCAAGGACAGTGGCTAGATCTATGGCATAGATCAGTAGCAGACAAAGTTCCCAGTCCGAAAAGCCACACAATGAGATCTTCATATTGCCAAGAGCCACCACTGAATGCCACTCTTACCTTCACGCATGCACACAGACGTACACATTCACTCACACATAGGCTGTTTCTACACGAGTGGCAAGATGCAGCTTCCTGAATGGCCCCATGGGATGCATTTAGATACCCCGAAAGTAGCCGGCCGCCATAGGAATCGCTGCTCACGTAATCTTTTTGAAGGTGCATTTTGGAAATCCCAATATAGAGGCTTCCAAAATGCGCCTTCAAAAAGACTGTGCGAGCAGCGATTCTTATGGTGGCTGGCTACTTCTGGTGCATTTAAACACACCCCACGGGGCTTTTCAGGAAGCGCGTTGAAGAACACGCTGCATCCGGCCACTCGTATAAAAGCGGCCATAGTGCCACACACTTAGGCTGCTTTTACACATGCAGAGTATATCTAAAAGTAGCTGTAAATCCCATAATCAGGAATAACAACTAATCTGGATTTGTAGTGGGAATGGTAATTCCAATGTAAGAGTCATGAGGACTTCAGTCCTATGGTGCACTGCATAGGGGTGGGAATTCTGGATCTTCCGGTATCTGATACTACTGGTATTTGGTGTACCGGCAGTATCGGATTAAACACGGTAATCCGGCCCGTTTACCGGATTCCCCGTACTGGATCTTTTACATTGCGGCCATTCAAATGAACGGCCCCAATGTAAAAAAAACCACAACCCCCCCCCACTTTCCCTCCCCAGTCCAGGCTGCACAGGTGGAAGGGGGGACACCCCACCCACCCACCCTGCCCAGCCTGGCTTAAAAAAATAAATAAATTCCCCTGAAGTCCCTGCTAGTGCGGGCTCCGGTCCGCCGTCGGCAACCCAGAGCCCGCACCAGCAGGTAGGTACGGTTGTACTAGGGTGATCCCTGGGGTGGGAGGTGGTTTAACACACACCCCACCCCAGGGATCACCCTACCTCCCCACCCAGGGATCGCCTACCTTGTGCTCTGGGCAGCGGTGGCGGTCCGACTCTGGCGGCTTCAGCGCTGGCTGTGGCTGCCGGCTTCAGTGCTACTAGGCCTTCTGGTGAATTTTGGGTTTTCCCAGAAGGCCTAGTAGCGCTGAAGCTGGCAGCCACAGCCAGCGCTGAAGCCGCTGGAGTCGGACTGCCGTCGCCGCCGGAGCGCAAGGTAGGCAATCCCTGGGTGGGGAGTTAGGTGATCCCTGGGGAGGGGGGTGTTTAACCACCCCCCACCCCAGGGATCACCCTAGTACCTGCTCTGGGTCTCTGGCGGCGGCCCGGAGTCCGCACTAGTAGGGACTTAGGGTTAAAAAAATATTTTCTTAATCCAGGCTGGGCAGGGTGTGTGGGGGAGTGCCCCCCCTTCCACCTGCACAGTATGGGAGGAGGTGGGGGGAGTTTTTTTTTTTCCCCATTGATTTCAATGGGGACAGTTCCCCATTGAAATCAATGGAACAAATCCGGTACCAGTAAACCGGTACAAATCCGGCAATCCAGTTTTTTTAAATCCGGTAGCTGGTAAATCCGGTAGCCAGTAATTGCCCTGATGTCCCAACCCTGAATTTCAGTGCGTTGGGGAACGAAGGCCAAGAGGAAAATGCCTCTGCCTGTCATTAATTGTCTGGGATGTAAATTTCCAGAGGGGATTCAGTATTTGCATAAAGAGCTAGGACAGCAGGGCAGTTCAAAATGGAACTGGATTCTGCCACACACACAGCACAGTTGAATTCCAGAGCCTTCTTCTGCTCTGATTTCTGGGAATACAATCGGTTGATGGGGATGGATGCCAGTGCATTAGAAATAGAGGGTATGTCATCTGCCCCCTCCATTTCCAACTTCCCCCCTTCTTAAAGAGACCCTAAAGAGAGGCACAGTAACCCATGGTCCTGGGTGCATCTCCTGGCTGACATGTGGACAGCGGTGAGTCCCTTCCTCCCAACATCCTTGCTGTGCCTGTGTCACTTGCCATCATGGGTGCCTGGAGTAGATGGGTTTGATGGATTCCTTCTGCTGCAGAGTCAGATTGGATTAGGAGGCAGCATAGGTAGCATTTTGTCACAGCCTTCTCTGTTGTAAATCCCTTCTTGTAACATTTTGCCACCTGAGACTGCAGAATATTATAGAGATGTCAGGTAGAAGGGACATAAACTCTACCTGCAGTTGTCTATGGCGGCAGGGGCTCAGTCGGGGTTTACCATTCCCACAATCACTTATTCCAGACTGAATTTAATTCGGATTAAAATAAATTCTTGAAAATTAGGATCCTGGAATAAAGCCTAAACCTGGATTTACTCAGTCAGGATCAACTGTTCCCATGAACACCTAAATTCGAATTTAGAGGTGTTTACTCTGGATGAATGCATGTGTAAAAGTACTTATAGAGTCTTACAGAATCACTCGCATACATATACACTTTGCTCCTTCCAGCTACCCCTGCCTGTCCCTACTCCAGGCACCCCCTTACCTGCTGCTCACCTCTCCCCTGCCACACCATTGCTGACACTGCCCAGTGTTAGGCACTAATGTTTCCTTCCTCCTCCATATGCCAATAGAGGCCACCTAGCACTACTGTCTCTGCTGTGAGTGCCCAGTGCTGGGCAACCCCAGCTGGTAAATTAAGGAGGCAGGAGAGGTGAGCACTGACCGCTTCCTTCCTGAGTGAATGAAGCGAAACCAGATGAGTGTCATCATGGACACCCTGGTTGCAGGTAGCCACTTCCAAGAGCTGCACTCAAGGTGTCAGAAAGCCACATGTGGCTCCCAAATCTGATCTGGCATGAGAAGTGTATAGTAGAGGGTCCCGATGAAGGGAAAGTATTTCCCACACCTGACTTAAAGTAATAAGCATGATCTTAAGTGTCTTACTGAACAGAGATAGAGCGTGTTTTTAGACAAGCACCTCCCCACCCATCAACCACCCATCATGCATGTTGCCGGGCTGCATAGGGCTCCAATGCAGCACTGCAACATTTAGTATGAGTGGGCAATGGGTGGGTAATAGGTGGAGAGGCGCTTGTCTAAAAACACCCAGAGATAAGCGCATGCTTGAATTTGTTTTTAAATGAAGGCTTGGTTACTACTAGCTCCAATCAACATTGTTTTCTTTTGAGGCCATGGTCTTAATTTGAAAGAGTTCTAACATCACTGCTACGTATTATAGAGTAAAGAGACTGACCAACCATACCATCACATATCCCTCTGTTCGGAGATTTTAGGGGAATGTGCTGTTTGACCCAGTTTCTCCCCTTGGATACAAATATTGTACATGCATTGGCATAATGCAGAGCCACATGGAGGGAAATGGACTCTTGGTGTATTTAATTATAGTCACATGTTTGAAATTTACTGCCCAAATGACATTATAGTACAGCTATAGTATAGTCAAGTAACAGTAATAATAATACATAAATAAAAACAGTGTATTTTAAATTAAATATTTTGAAGGTAATTGCCTGGTATTTACCCCCATATTTCTAGTATTATTATTTTAATTAAAAGGCAAAAACCTTCCTTGGAAGGTCTGATTTTAAATAGGGCTACTATATCTCCCCTTTAAAGTGAATGCTTACTAAAAGTACATGTTGCAGGGCTACATTGGTTCCAGTGCAGCCCTGCAACATGCATTTTTCATAAGCATCCCCTGTTAAAGGGGAGGTATGATAGCCCTAGATTTAAATGACCTTGCTTCTTGAATTACCCAGCCTTCTGATTACATTGGCTTGGAAGAACCCTGTGCTAATGCACAGCATCATTTTTTAAAACTACGAATTATCTTCTATCATAAACAGTATTATGCCACTTCCAGCAGGTACATTTTGAACTTGGGTGTCTAGGCATATCTCCAAAATTAGTTTCATAGCCTACAGCATACACAAACGCTTTGAAGACTGACACAATCTTAAGCATTTAAAAAGACGAAAACACTGTGATTGACATAAAAAACACAAACTCGGGTCCTAATTATATAATCTTTAGGCAGAGGGAATATTTATTTCTGCATTTCTGTTCTATAACCATTTGAAAGTTCTCTTATTTATATCTAGAATGAGCAGGGAGACAGACATAATCTTAGTATACGTAATAAATAACATGCAGTCTAATTATGATCACTCCAGATGGTGTCATTTCTAAAATTATACACTATTTTTAAAAAATAAAATAAAATACTAAACCTTGTAATTAATGGAAAAACATTTGAGCTAGTTAGACTTTTCAGACATCCTCCAATTTATTTTTAAGTTTAATTTATCAAAATAACCCTTAACAGGGTATAATACGTCACCCTAACCGAACATGATTTGAGAAAAGATTGAGAAATTCAGTACCACTTTGGTCAGAATTATTTAATATTTAAACACATTTTGAAGGGTCCATTGGGTAACAGTACTGATAAAATTGATAGAGGCTGTACTATAATAGATAGCATGGTGGTTTAATAAAATAGAGTGGGTTCTGCTCAGTTATTAATTTAAGTGAATACAAGCAATTTTTTCTGCAAAATGAGTAGTAATTTCATTACAACGGGCAGCAGATGACTCAGCCTCTGGACAGAGGCAGCCTGGATTTATCAGGCTGTTCAAAATCTGGAACAGCTCTGCTGGAAAAGACTTTGCAGATGATATAGCAGAGATTCTCACCCTGGTGCTCAGGAGCTCCAGAGTGCTTGGTCAATGTGTGAAAGTGCTCCCCAAGTCAGCTGTCAGTAGTGCTCGGGAGCACTTTGAAACAGTTCTTCATTCATTAAAGTCAATGTGAGCTGGGATTAATTGATTATCTCAATTTCCATTGAATTAAATTGAATTGCAGAGGGAGACTTAATCAATGAAAAATTATGCAAATCATTCATCGAAATTATGCAGTGCTCCCAAGTGGTCACTTACATCACTCCAGTGCTCATGACTGGAAAAAGATTGAGAACCCCTATTCTATAGTATCAGACAGAAGAGATCCCTTGCTGCAACCCTTGCCACGCCTTAGTCCTTTGAAGCCAGTCTATGGCAGAACCAGTCAGTTTCAGTACAATTAGAAGAACACCACCTGAGCTCTGACTGTCTCACCCCCCACTTCATCAGCCTCAGCTCCCACATACACCAGGAGAACGTGTGCTGATGCCATGGTGGAAGGAGATGCCTGGGTGCAAACATGTAGATGATCTTGGTCAACATGTAATTCCACAGTTCGGATAGACCATTCATAGAGTAGCCATCGAAATGGTGGGTATATCCCCAAAAAGACCTCTGGAATTCAATTGGCTGCAATAATCTTCCTGGGGCGGACCAATGTACCTGGTACACCACCCCGATGGGAGTAGAGGAAAGACGGAATCTGGGCCTGCAGAAGGTAATGATCCGACCATGACAATGGTGTGTTTGCAGGGCCGACCTTACCATAGGGCGGCTAGGGGCGGCTGCCCAGGACCCTGCACTTGGGGGGGCCCCGTGGATTTGGGTTTGATCAATTTGATTTTTTATTTTTATTTTAAAAATTGGGTTGGGCGGGGAGGGCAGCAGGAGCGAGGGAGAGGCAGAGACCACACCTCTCCAATACTCCACATTCTCCCCCCCCCCCGATGCCTGGCACAGTCTCGGCTAGGGGAAATCAGGGAGAGAGAGGCAGAGGCCCCGCCTTTCCCTCATTTCCCCTGGTCGAGAGACTGACAGGCAGGGAGGGCACCCACAGAGTGAGATAGAGGTGGGGCCTCTGCTTTTTCCTCACTTCCAGCAGAAGAGGCAGCACCTCTCTCTCATGCCGCTGGCCCCCTCCACTGCCTGGCTGGCTGTTTCAGCCAGGGGAAATGAGAGAGAGGCAGGGCCTCTGCCTCTCTCTCCCTCATTTCCCCGGCCGAGTCTGTGCCAGGCAATGGAGGGTGGGGTCCCCCAAGCCCGGCGCGGGGTCCAGGCCAGAGGCAGCGCGCCACCTCTGGGCCGGGGAGCACCCTCTGAGTTGGGGAGCACCCCTAGGCCCGCTGGCTGCTAGCGGATTTGCCACCGGTGGAAGATATGGGACCCTGCATTTCTTCCCCACCCTGGGGTGGGGCTGGTCCTGTGTGTTTGTGATGCCCCCAATAATCGGAACCCCATTTTCTTGATATGGATCACTGCCTACATGCATTCTCATGGTCCACTGGACTATATCCACCAGAAAAACCTCTTAATAACCTTGAACGAATGGTGTCATTCCCACCATTAGAATACTGAAAGCATGGTTCAATGGGGGGATATTTTTTTTTTACCACACACTAGCAGCATGCCACGAATGTTTTAGGTATTCCCAGAATAACTAACACCAACTGGAGAAACTTGTGAGAACACCCTCCATGACAGAGTCAGCCTAATGGCCCAATGAACTCCCTATACATGTTTTGCAGTATAAAACTCTCAAGATTGATCTCAGGGTGATTTCAGACGTGACGAGATCACGCTGAACCACACTGAACCACGGTGAACCCCGCGGCGGGGCGAAAGGGCCCTGAACGTCTGTTCAGCGCGCGCCAGATGTTGGCCACGCTGAATCGGCACATGGGGTCAATTTGAACCACGCTTCCCGGGCTAGCCGGGGGAAGGTCCCGGGAAGCGTGGTCAAATGGACCGCGGGCCGTGGCCAACAAAAAGTAACGTCTGGCCGCGTGCCACGGCCCGGGATCCCCGGCGGGATCCCGGGCCGTGGCACGATCGGCCAGACGCGGCGGCCGCATTGGCCCCGCCGCCCGCCCGTCTCCTCGGAGGGCGGGCGGCGGGGTGCGTGGAGGGGGCGGGGCCGTGCGGCCGCACGTTGCGCCGCGCGGCCCCGGCCCCTCCCACTTTCCCCGCCGGGATCCCCCCGGCACGTCTGTTGGGCCGTGCAGGGGTGACCCCGGCGGGGAACGAAGACGTTGGTTACGGTACGGGGCCAAAGGGCCCCGTAACGTCTGAAAATACCCTCAGCTTCTGTTTTTAATTTGCATTTGGGATTCTTATCCTTTTTGGATTCTTAATTTTAATTGATGCAAAGTCAACTTTTAAAATAATAATAATAATAAGTCTGTCACTGATTTTCCTAAAGACAAAAAGTTACCAAGTCACTACCCGCCCTTGGGACCACAAAATTTACAACCACAACAACTTTCAAATCGCTCTGCTACTACAGAGGATTCTGCAGGCTCAACTGCCAATGATAGTGCTAGAGTTACTAGCTCCTTTCCAGTCTCTGGCCACCTGACTGCAGCCTCTGATTAACAGCTCACATAACTTCCAGCCTCAAGGCACAATAGCTCGATACACAGTCTGGCCTTCTGCACAAAGCACTGTAATGAAAGCAAGAGAACCCTGTGCTTTAATCCCCATTCCCACAGTAACTCCTGCTGTGCCTTTACTTAAGTCAGGTAAACTCTCTGCCATATTATTCCCACTACATATATAAATGTAGTGCAGAATGCACACAACTGGCATGAAGGGTATGGTATAGCTGTAGGCATCTGAAGATTTGAGCACCATTGATGAATCTGGGGATGTCTGAATCGACCCAGTTCCATTTGGGCACCATCGATGACTGAACAGGACCCAATGGGCATCTCAATTGTGCTGGATGACCTTCCAAAGTGACAGGAGCCAGGCCAGCTGCAGCAATGAGGCACTGGGTGGGGGGGAGGGGGGTAGCACTGACTGTCCTTTGAAACTGAAAAGTCCAAGCCCTGGCTGGAGCGCTGCAGAACCGGACTTTGCAGCACTCCTGGCTGGGGCTTGTCAGTTTCAAATGGTAATGGGTGATTTCAGACGTGACGAGATCACGCTGAACCACAGTGAACCACGCTCAACCCCCCCCCCGCGGGGCCAAAGGCCCCTGAACGTCTGCACGGCGTGCGCCAGATGTTGGCCACGCTCAATTGCCACATGGGGTCAATTTGAACCACGCTTCCCGGGCTAGCCGGGGGAAGGTCCCGGGAAGCGTGGTCAAATGGACCGCGGGCCGTGGCCAACAAAAAGTAACGTCTGGCCGCGTGCCACGGCCCGGGATCCCCGGCGGGATCCCGGGCCGTGGCACGATCGGCCAGACGCGGCGGCCGCATTGGCCCCGCCGCCCGCCCGTCTCCTCGGAGGGCGGG
>QEPC01014780.1:779652-798572 GCA_003113815.1 Sphenodon punctatus | reverse complement strand
GCCTCAGCTGGCCTATCTGACTGACCTCGTGATGCAGGGTGGCATTGGGAAATTGTAAGCCAGCCTCTGACTAGACGATCTCAGCCTGCCTATGTGACTGGCTCTCTCTCTCATGCTGCACAGTCTTGGCCAGCCTATCTGAGTGTCCTGCCAAGGTCCCAGTCTGCCTTCCCTACTGCCTCTCATGCCACGCTGCCTGTCTGCCCATCTAGGCTGTCAAGCTTGAACCTTGCCTCAGTCTGCCTGCCTTCTGCTCATGCCATGCTGCCTGTCTGCCCGCCCAGGTTGCCAAGTTCAAACCCTGCTTCAGTCTGCCTGCCTTCTGTTCATGCCACGCTGCCTGTCTGTCCACCCAGGTTGCCAAGCTCAAACCCTGCCTCAGTCTGCTTGCCTTCTGCTTGCCAAGGTGCCTGTCTGACTTCCCTGGAAACCCTGGGTGATGTGCCCCACTGGCCTAGTAATCCCCCTGCTGATGTCTGCTGGTCCATGGGTGCTCTGCCCTGGCAAATCCAAATGTGCCCACGCCATCCTGCTGATGCCATCTGCTGCTGTATGGAAGCTCTTCCTTGGAAAATCCTACCATCCTGGCTCCATGGGTGCTGCGTACTGGTAAATCCTGCTACTGTCGTGTCTGCTGTTCGATGGGTTCTGCTTCTGGGCAATCCAATGTCCTCTGCTGCTGCCAATGCTGCCTCTGGTGTCTGTGCCATAGGTTCTGTGCCACGGAAATCCAATGTCTGCTGCTGCTACTAATGTCGCCTCTACTGTCTGTGCCATGGGTTCTGTGGCCCAGCAATCCAATGTCTGCTACTGCTGCCAATACCGCCTCTTCTGTCTGTGCCACGGGTTCTATGACCCGGCAATCCAATTTCCACTGCTTCTGCCAATGCTGCCTTTGCTCTCTGTGCCACAGGTTCTTTGTCCCGGCAATCCAATGTCTGCTGCTGCTGCTGCTTCTGCTGTTGGTACTGCATATCAGCCATTTGCTCCTCACTCTTGTAGATGGCCATAGCTCAGATGAGTGTGCCAGCGGGCGGGGGCTGGGTGTCCACGAGATTTACCACAAGGCAACGCTTGCCCAATTTTCAATAGATCATCTTGAGTTCAGTTGAGAAGGATGCCAGCCTGCAATGCCCAGCCAAGTAGGAATGCCAGCCACTGAGTCCTGGCCAGGCCTTTTCCACTGCTCAACTGATTCCAGCCAGCCTGTAACACCCAGCCAAGAAGAGGTGCCAGCCACCAAGCCCTTGCCGGGCCTCTGCTATTGCTTCACCATGCCTGGCAGCCTGCAATGTCTGGATAAGCAGGGGTGCCAGCCACTCCATCCCCAGGATGCACTGTCAGGGTTATGGGGCCTACGTTCCAGGCAGGGAGGGCTGTGTCAGTACATCTCATTGTCTGCAGATGTCCCACATCCTTGTCAGCCATCCTGCAATGCCCAGCCAAGAAGGGGTGCCAGCTGCCGAGTCCTGGCTGGGCCTCTGCTGCTCCTCCACCAATGCAAGCTAGCCTGCAATGTCCGTCCAAGCAGGGGTGTCAGCCACTGAGCCCTGGCCTGGCCTTGCTGCTGCTCCACCACTGCCAGCCAACCTGCAGTGCCCGGCCGTGATGATGACTTGAATGGGAGAATCCAGCATAGAGCAAGAAGAAGTGGAGGCCTGCCAACCTTCAATGCCAGGCCAAGTAGGGGTGCCAGCCACTGAGCCCTGGACGGTGCCTCTACCGCTGCTCCACTGATGCCAGCCAGCCTGCAATGCCCAGCCAAGCAGGGGTGCCAGTCACCGAGCCTTGGCTGGGCCTCTGCTTCTGCACCAATGCCAGTCAGCCTACAATGCCCAGCCAAGCAGAGGTGCCTGTCACTCCATCCCCAGGACCCATCATCAGTGTTCTGGGGTCTACATTCCAGGCAGAGAGGACTGTTGTTCCACTTCATCTAGAAGCTGCCACTCCTGTCCCAGGACCCACCATCAGGGTTCTGGGGCCATCATTCCATTGATGCACATGGAGGGTCCTTATTGCTTACAGCATTGCCCAGGGAGAGCTGGCTCTGCTCCTGTTGGATACAGACAGCGATTCTGACTTAGAGGGGATCTCTATCCAACATCATAAAATATTAGCTCACAGTCTCCT
The DNA here is from genome assembly GCA_003113815.1 of Sphenodon punctatus. Lineage (NCBI taxonomy): Eukaryota > Metazoa > Chordata > Lepidosauria > Sphenodontia > Sphenodontidae > Sphenodon > Sphenodon punctatus. Next base: position 796,442 of record QEPC01014780.1, on the reverse strand, counting down.
CACCTCAGAGGCAGCCAGCCATTCCTGCCCCAGGACCCACCATCAGGGTTCTGGGGCCTACATTACAGGCATGGGGACTGTCCATTCACGTCATTGAGAAGCTGCCACTCCAGCCCCAGGACTCACCATAAGGGTTACGGGGCCATCGTTCCGCTCACAGAGAGTTGAATTATGCTCTCTGTTGTTCTGCTGGGCCTTTACCAAGGGAGATGGGGTATGTGGTTTGGGTTAGGGAGGGTTTGGGTATGGGTTGTTTTAATTTCGGGATTTTAGGTTGTTTTAATTATATTTTAGCTTGTTACATATTTTAATATGTATTTTAAAATGTTGTCAGTCATCCCAAGATGCTTATAGCAGGAGGGTGCAGTATATACATTTTAATTAATTTATTATTAATTAATTTTTATGAAGTTTTTATTAATTTTAAAATTATTATTATTATTATTATTATTATTATTTATTAGCTTTTATATAGTGCCAGCAATGTACCTGGCACTTTACAGAATAAATAAATAAATACCCAATTTAGTTTGCAGAAACTTGACGCATGGTACAAGGAGAACCTACTCCGAGGGCCAGCCTTACCACAGGGCGACCTGGGGCAGCCTTCCCAGGTCTTACTTTTTCTGAGGGCCCGCTAGTGGCCTCTATTTTTACCAGGACAGATTGTGGGGGCACTTCTCCCTCTCAGTGGGGACCAATATATGACCACCTTCAGGGCACTGCAGAGGTTGCCCCCAAGGGGTGTGTGTGTGTCATCAGTGGCTCCACATTTTATCTTTTCCCTTGGCCCCGCAAATCATAAGGCTGGACCTGCCTGCTCCCCTCTACAAATCTCTTGCATCAACGGGTCTGTGTTGTTATGGCTGGTACCAGAGATTTGAATTGCTTGTGTATCCCATGCTTGCTCTACCTGGTGATACTCTGGATCATCTGCTCATTGCTCTGTAGCTCACATTGCCTTTTGTGTCATCTCTCTTTGGCTGCTGGTCTTGCTTCCCGGTTAGTCCTTGTCTCTTGCTGGGCTTGTGTATTTTGTTCTTGCTGCACGTGGTGATATTCTGGATCAGCTCATCGCTATTGCTCACGTTGCCTTTCATGTCATCTCTCTTTGGCTGCTGCTCTTTCTGCTGCTGTTTTCCTTGACAGGGCCAACAGATAATAACAAGTGGAAAACAAGTTCTAGAGATGATACAGGGCCACAGACAGAGGGCCACAGGAATGACCTCCACATTCCCTGGCCCCTTGCAGGCCTATTCTCTCCTCCCTGTCCCCATTTAGCTATTCCTTCCCCCCCGGGACTCCTCCCTACCGGTCACTCTGTCACATAGCACTAAGGTCCCTGGTCACTGAACACGATGACATCATGCCCATTGTGATATAGCCAGACAGGGACCAGGGACAGGCTGTACCATGCAGCCAAAACGGGTTTGTATACCATCATATTTCTGGAAACCTTACACACACACAAACATGGGGGTGGGCATTTTGGCCTTGTCACAGCAAGACTAGGGATGTACGAACGTGGTTCAGAAGTTCAGAGTTCAGACCGAACTCGACTAGTTCAGTTGACCAAACTGAACTTCTGAACCGAACTTGAATTTGACTGAACTGTTCGGTCAAATCCGAACCAGTTCGGAAGCCCAAAACAGCTTAAAACACCAGTTTTGAATGTACGAACTCAGTTCGGAAGTTCGGAATTTGACTGAACTCGAGTAGTTCGGTCGACCGAACAGAACTTCCAAACGGAACTTGATTTTTGAACCGAATTTCCAAACTCGGTTCTGTTCACACATCCCTAAGCAAGACCTTTAAAATGAGGCATCATACAACTGGCTGGCTGGTGTAGTTCCAGAGATGATACAGGGTCACAAACATAATAGGGGTACAGATGCGACCTGCACATAAGGCGTTCCCTATTATGCTTTGTGTAAAGAATGCCTAATAAAAACATATGAGTTTTCACAACCCCAACCCACCCCCACCCCCATGGATAATTTTTTAACCCATAAAACAAAAACAAAATAGATAAGTGCTGCACACCTCTAGTAAGCATTACCCATCTCTACCTGCCCCTGTGATGTCTAGACATTAGAAGAGAGAAGAATGGGATGCAGTTGGCTCTGAAAATTTGGGTCAGCTCATTTCTAACTTTTTTAAGCAGACATAATAGCTTGTGTTTTTAGAGAATTAAAAAAAACCCACGTTGAAACATTAGCAGGGGAGTCACTTCTCTTTTGAAAATTCTCTCATGTTTTTCTATAGATTACATATGTATAAAGTACATAAATACATTTTTAAACTAGATCCCTCAAGCATTATATAGTAACATTTTTCCCAAACAGCTTTCATAAATAGAACTGTCTGCCCATAATATCTTTTTATGGGCAGGATGTTTTTAAAAGTATCACTAATCAATACAAAGATTATCACTCCTGTATACATTTTAAAACTTCTACTGATGGCATGATATAAATTTTTCTTTTATATATGCCCATCTGTCAAATTCTGAAAAGCTGTAGATATTAGAAGCAAGTGATGGATAACAACTAAAATTCATCCTAGATTATGCAGATGCTTCTGTATTCTAATATGGAGAATTACTTTGCATTGGAAGGCTCTGACAGGCTAAGTAGCTGAAAATCATAGAATATTTCATTATTATTAAAATAGTAGAGCTACACAGGTTGAAGGCACATGAAAGATGCTCCATAGGTTCCAAATCCATACAGAAAAGAAAAAAGATTGTAAACTTTAATTCCAACAGCAAAGGCATAGTAATAATTCTCTCTCTCTCTCTCTCTCTCCTCTACTTCTTCTAGACAATATGTTAATGCATGTCACCAAAGCAAATGTATTTACAGCATGATCCAAATATCAAAGTGACGAGATCTAGGCTACAGCATATTGAAATACGATAAGGTTGATAAAAATGTGTATGTATTGGTACAGCTCATTTTTCAAATATTACACAACCCGCCAGTTAGGGTGGAAAAAAAGCAGAAGAAAATGAACCCAAATATCTGATGAAAATGCAAGCGCTTCTGCTGGTCAAATGTGGCACTTGGAGCTGGGAGACTGACAGTCAGTCAGGTCATGACTCAGCTATGAACTTAGTGTGTTAATAAATGAGATGAAAGCCCGCTGCAGTCCAGTTTCAGTATGTGAAACCCCCATTCAGTAGGGATGGGCGAACAGGTTGCGGTTCGGGTTCGGCTGTTCAGTTCAGTCTGATTCAGGCGTTCAGGTTGTTCACCGAGTTCGGGTTCAGCCGTTCGGTTCGGGCAGGTTTGGATCGGTTTGGGCATTCGGGAAAAGGTATCNATCTGAATAAAAATATAAAAAAAATAAAAAATATATATATATAAAAACATTATTTTGGAGGGAGAAGTGGATAAGAGAAGGACAGGCCAGTGTATATATATATATATATATATATATATATATATATATATACACACGCACACACGCGCACACACGCGCACACACACACACACACAATCTAACTGCTATTAACTATTCTAAATGCTATGAACTAAATGGATTATCTAATAACTACAAAGGCCTACTCCTACAAACACTAAAACTAAATAACTACACGCTATCTCTATCACTAAGCTAACTCCTACAACTGTCTACTATCTCTAATCTAGCTCTCTCTATATATATGGGATGGGGGGAATCACAAACAATACAAGGAGGGATACAAAACAGAAATAAAACCTAAACCAATTTAATAATCCTACTCTAAATGAATCAAAAAACAGGGGAAGGAAATCAGGTTTAGAATATATATACAGGGAGAGGGAAAGGGTTCAATGGAGGGGTAAGGAAGGAAGGGAGGTTGAACACAGGGAACACAGGGAGGGGTAAAAACAAAATATAACACCTAAATATAATATAATCTAAATAAATGATAATATGGAGGTAAATGGGTTAGATGGGTAAAATAAGAGGAGGATTGCAATGGACTGAGGAGAACAAACTGCTGGGAGAGGGAGCCTTCTGAAAACGCCTGCTGTTCAGGAACAGTGACTAGCTCAGAAGGTATTGGCAGGGAGGAGGGCAAGGAGTTTTGTTACTTGCTGCGTCCGTCTCACCACAACCCCCATTGGCTCTGTGCAGTCTAGCTCGTGGCCAATCGCTGACTGTGAAGCCAGTGGTCTGAGGAGAAAAGGGCTGTTGATTGGGCAAGCTGGCTGCTACTCCGAGCCTCTCCACCCCTGGTGCCTGGAAGTCTGCTCCTCAGATGACTCCCCCTCCCTGTCACATTTTTACCTTCCAGTCACATTTTTCTCTCCAGAATCACCCGAACCCAATCCGAACCGAACCAGCTGAACTGTTCGGTCATTTCAGAGTTAAGAATCGGGTTCAGTTTGGTCGGTTCGGGTTCCGTCGGCTGAACAGACAAAGTTCAGGCTGAACTCCAAACTTCTGAACTGCGTTCACCCATTCCTACCATTCAGCCCCACTTACATATTTAGCATGTCCAGCCTAATATATGGTCATCCACTTACATGTATTTCATGCTTGCTGGCAGTCCCACTTGCAGCACCAGTGAGAGTGACGAGAGGAGCAGGAAACAGTCACTCCTTGACCCAGAAATCTGGGTGATCATGCATACCTTCGTTGTCTACTTCAAGTTCTGTGAGCATTGAACAGAGCCGTATCACAGGAATTCCTTGTTGTGTGTCAAGTGCTGTGTGATGTTTTGGCAATCCCAATTAGCCAACAGAGATGCCAAGCATACTCGCTCCATTCCCTCCCTTTCCCCCTCCCCTCTGGCTTGAGTTGATACACTGTTTGTTTTGCCTGACACAGCCTCACTGCAGGCACTGTAGCAAAGCATAAAATTTCTAAATGAAATTTTGTTGGCTTTTATTTTTTTTTAATGTTTTCTGTTTACTTTAAACAAAATTACAAAATTTTGTTTGAGTTAAACAGAAAACATAAATGAAATGCACATCCCTAATAATTGATTGTTATCTTTAGAAAGGGATTATATTATCCAATGAAGAAAGGATCATGGTGGCCTGATACTAGAAGATGCTGATATTTGCAGTTCTTTTTGTTTCATTAAGAGCAGAGGTTGCTCATTCTCCAGTTCTTGGGACTCCCTAACCAATTCTTGTGAAATGTTACTCTGCAGTAGGATTTGAATACTGCAAGTTTCTCACTATCTCCACGAAACCCAAACATCAAATTTTGTTTTAGTCATTTCAGTTGCAACTGAAAATACTCATGTGTGAACTAAGTCTTCCTATTAAATCTTCCCCCATTTTGATTCAGTAAATTTCCTCATAAAATTGGTCCAAGCTACTAATTCACTTCTTTTGACTCTTAGGTGGCTACTCTGCCATAGGGAGACACATAATCTTGTCCCCAATATCATATTTAAATGCCTGGGCGCTGCTCAGGTAAATGCCATGGAGGGTACATACATACACACTCCCATACACATACATGCACACTACCACCACTCACCCCACATGCACAGAGCAAGCAGCAAAAACAGAAATTACTCCATGCATGTTGATGCGTGGAGGTGGGTGGGTACCCATCTACACCCTCCCCTACCCACTGTACATGGACTCCAGTGCACACCAATCCCCCCATGACATGTCCCATGTAAAACAGGCCTTAGATACAATTTGGGCCATGCTTGGGCCCTGAACCAGGGACTCTGTGAAAGTCATAGGCTGCGCTGCAGTTGCTTTTTCTGACTGCTGTACTTCAGAGCGTTTGGCAGTTTCTATTCCTTATCCATTTCAAAATCAGACATATATACCCCCGAAACCCACTAATTTTTCACTCCAGAACCTCCTTCTCTTCTGCCCACCCACTATGTACCACATTCTCTCTCTCTCTCTGGCCCTTTTCAATCGGGCCAGCAGTGGAGAGGGGTGGGGAATTATGCATGGAGGTGCGTTCCCAGGGCCCCCCATTCACCTCCACCTATCTCCATGCACAGAGCATCAGGCATTGGCACCCATTGCTTTGTGTGTAGGGGAAGGGTGGAGGTGGGTGAAGTGCAGGAGCGCACATGGCATTCCCAAGGGCACACACCCGTCCCCCCCACACCTGCCACAGTGTTCGCACTGGTGCCCCCCTCCCCCCCACACACATGTGTGAAGGGGGGCGCGTCCATGTGAAAACGGCCTCTCTGTCTCATGCCCACCAGTCACTTCTCTAAAGAAAGTGGGTCACTTAAGCATTAGAACTACTGATGAGAATGTTTGAACCCTGCTGCTGCTGCTGCTGCTGCCCACCTCAGTGAGAGACAGATACATGCACACTGGGCACCATGCCCACAGAGGGTCATCCACAACCACAGATTGTGGATGGAAAAGTATCTGAGAACCAACCTAAAACTACTATTCAAATTGAAGTCATGAAAGTGAATGCACATTGAAATTAATGGAAAACAAAATTTTAAATATAAATGAAATAAAAACAAAATGAATAACAGAAAAAAAATATCAAACAAACAAAATGAACATGTTCCCTCCTGAACATTCTATTCCCTACCTACAATTCTTACACTGCTTTTTCAGGAAGTTAATCTACACTACTTTTCATGATAGCACACTCAATTTTCCCTGTGTTACTACATTCCATTACTCATAATTCCATTCCCCTGTGCATCATTGTAAATAACTTTTCTTCCTCTATGCTTGTAAGACCCATATTCGTGGGCTATTATCATTTTGCATCATGATAATACACAATAAGGTTCTACAATAAAAAGATTACCAGTGTTGGCTTTCCATCTCTATGGGTATTTTTAGATGTTACGATACCACGGTCAACCACAGTGAACCCCCTGTTGTGGCCATGGTACCGTAACATCTGGAATGCGTCCTGCCAGAGGTTCACCATGGTGAACCTCCAGTGGGAAACACATTGACCACGGTTCGGGACCTCCGGCCGCCCGGAGGTCCAGAACCGTGGTTAGCTGGACCACGGTCCGGAATCAGTGGAAAGTAACGTCGTTTACCTCCGCTGGCCCAGATTGTGGCCCAGACCCCAATGCAGGATCAGGCGCAGCAGCCATATTGGCCGCTGCGCCCGCCCGTCTCCCAGAGGGTGGGCGGCCAGGGGAGCGCAGGGGTGGGGTTGTGCGGCCACACATTGTGCCATGCAGCCCCGCCCCCTCCCTGATCCCCTGTAGAAATCAGGCAGGCACATCTAAAAGGACGGCCTGATTCCTGTCTGGGATCTGAAATGGATCCCGGACCATGGTGATTTCACGTGTGAAATCACCCTTTGTTACATATAACATAGAAAACCAGCTTAAATGGGAAAAAAACAATTTCCCTAACCTTATTAGTTTTTGGCCTTCAAACCAAACTAAAATAAGATATTTAATGATAAAACGTAACTACCTCCTGTGCATGGGCATTCACACACACAGAGTTCTTTTCACAGTTGTTGCTCATATGCATTTTATGATGTAGTGCTCCTCAGGATGCCTTTAGTGATCATCTGATTTATGTATCCTTGGAGAACAAGCTTACTGTAATTCCTTCTGTTGACCAGCAACTCAAGACTGTCCTCTTGCCTATTTTGCTCAGAGATTACACATCCAAAATAAATACGTGACCCAAGAAATACAACAGCATGTCCCCTGGGAGCCACTATAGTCAATAAGGTAAATAATAGGCATTTTGAAATGTCTTTAAATAAAAATGTGCACGATACACTGCAGCAGCTCTGAGAGCACCACACTAAATAAAATCACAACGTACGTATTGTAATTTAGCTTCTTGCATTCCCTATAAACATTTCTCTCCAATTTGCATGGTGGCTCATGTTTAAACCGCACAACCTGTTCCAAGCATATGGCCAATTTTCTAGAGGATATGCTGCTGTGTGTTATCAAATTGCTACCCATTGGTGGTGTATTTTGGGCACCATTGCTACTTTTGAATGACATTGTTAAGCGACAAGGATGCAAAGACATTAAGGGGAGTAGGTGAAAGAAATCATAATGAGTTGTGACAGAAAAGTTTGAATGGTTTGTTTTATGCCCTAAGAACTCTGACACAGGAGACAGCACTAATGTTTTTTCTGTTTATTTGATGTAGTGCTGATCCTATAACAAGAAACCTCTTTGCTTTAGCAGCCCCTTATTTCTCTGCCCTCTTTAGCTATTGACATTTTTTCTTCTGTTGCTCTGCTCCTCTTTCCTCTCCCTTCCCATCTGCATGCCTGTGGGTTTTGTTCTATCATCTGCCAGATGGTGGCCAGAGTGGCTTACCAATTAGAAGGATTGCCATCTGGTGGTTTTACGTGGTGTGTGTGTCCTGCAGCCAGACAGGAATTGAACCAGAACTCTGATGGTCCATAGACAGCATCAGACTAGGTCACCAGCATAACCAGCAGAGACTTTTTCAATGTAAGCCCTGTTAAGCTTGTTACAGCTGGCAGTCACTGGTGCTGATATTAGAGGCATTGGGAAAGCACTCTCCTGTGGTGAGTTTTACAGTATGTAGAAAAACTGACTAGGGCTGCTTTTAGACATGTGCAGCTCACACACAGCATAAAATCACACTGCATGTAAAAATCCCACATGCAGGATTTAGATGCATTTTGCACGCTAAAGTCAGTTAAACGTTCTTTTAAAGCGGTGAATTAAATACCTCGATGTCGAGGTATTTAATTCATGGCTTTAAAAGAATGTGCAACCTACTTTAACGTGTGAAATGTCACGTCTAAATCCCGTATCCAGGATTTTTACACGTGGAGTGATTTTATGCTGCGTGTACGCTGTGCATATCTAAAAGTGGCCTAAATTTTGTTGTGACCTGGCTTGTGTTTCCATTATGGAAAACATCTCTTTACAAAGCTGAATGCTGACATTAGGAAAACTTGCTAAAAATAGTGAGTGGCTAACAAATTTCATTTGTTAGCATTAAAGACCAAATATTCAAAAGTGCACACACTTTTCTATTCCAAGAGTCTTTAACATGGAAATCCCTAAGTGTGTGCACATGGATACACAAATCAGGGTTTCTATGCAGACAGTGGATTTTTCTCATACAGCTGTGAGAGCACTCTTGAAAATATGGTCCAAGATTGATTTAGCAGGGATTTACTCTTTCTATGACTGTGTCACTGTTTTCACAAACATGCATAGGTGCTGAAAAACAGGCTCCTAGAATGGCTTCTTTTCCCCCACTCCTGCTTTCCAGGAATACCTCATGAAAGAGAGTGTACATGTTTTTTTCAGTAAAATTTGGGGTAGGGTGGAAAGGAAGCAGGGTTTGCATCTCATGGAACGTATAGTTAGCTAGGGGTGGGACTCTAGGCAAAAATTCAGTTTCGGATACTTTTGTTTTTGGTTCTTATGTATTTCAGTTTTCATTTCGGTATTGGTTGTTTTGGATATTTTGCATTGATTTTTGTTTCGGATTTTTAACATTGCAGTTTGTCCCCATTTACTTCAATGGGCATAGGTGAAACAAATCATAATGAGTTGTGACAGCAAGGTTGAATGGTTTGTTTTATGCCCTGAGAACTCTGATGCAGGAGACAGTGCTAATGGTTTTTCTGTTTATTTGACTTAAGTGGGGGGAAAATGGAATGTTAAAAATCCAAAACAAAAATTAANCACATTGTGCCATGCAGCCCCGCCCCCTCCCTGATCCCCTGTAGAAATCAGGCAGGCACATCTAAAAGGACGGCCTGATTCCTGTCTGGGATCTGAAATGGATCCCGGACCATGGTGATTTCACGTGTGAAATCACCCTTTGTTACATATAACATAGAAAACCAGCTTAAATGGGAAAAAAACAATTTCCCTAACCTTATTAGTTTTTGGCCTTCAAACCAAACTAAAATAAGATATTTAATGATAAAACGTAACTACCTCCTGTGCATGGGCATTCACACACACAGAGTTCTTTTCACAGTTGTTGCTCATATGCATTTTATGATGTAGTGCTCCTCAGGATGCCTTTAGTGATCATCTGATTTATGTATCCTTGGAGAACAAGCTTACTGTAATTCCTTCTGTTGACCAGAAACTCAAGACTGTCCTCTTGCCTATTTTGCTCAGAGATTACACATCCAAAATAAATACGTGACCCAAGAAATACAACAGCATGTCCCCTGGGAGCCACTATAGTCAATAAGGTAAATAATAGGCATTTTGAAATGTCTTTAAATAAAAATGTGCACGATACACTGCAGCAGCTCTGAGAGCACCACACTAAATCACAACGTACATATTGTAATTTAGCTTCTTGCATTCCCTATAAACATTTCTCTCCAATTTGCATGGTGGCTCATGTTTAAACCTCACAACCTGTTCCAAGCATATGGCCAATTTTCTAGAGGATATGCTGCTGTGTGTTATCAAATTGCTACCCATTGGTGGTGTATTTTGGGCACCATTGCTACTTTTGAATGACATTGTTAAGCGACAAGGATGCAAAGACATTAAGGGGAGTAGGTGAAAGAAATCATAATGAGTTGTGACAGAAAAGTTTGAATGGTTTGTTTTATGCCCTAAGAACTCTGACACAGGAGACAGCACTAATGTTTTTTCTGTTTATTTGATGTAGTGCTGATCCTATAACAAGAAACCTCTTTGCTTTAGCAGCCCCTTATTTCTCTGCCCTCTTTAGTTATTGACATTTTTTCTTCTGTTGCTCTGCTCCTCTTTCCTCTCCCTTCCCATCTGCATGCCTGTGGGTTTTGTTCTATCATCTGCCAGATGGTGGCCAGAGTGGCTTACCAATTAGAAGGATTGCCATCTGGTGGTTTTACGTGGTGTGTGTGTCCTGCAGCCAGACAGGAATTGAACCAGAACTCTGATGGTCCATAGACAGCATCAGACTAGGTCACCAGCATAACCAGCAGAGACTTTTTCAATGTAAGCCCTGTTAAGCTTGTTACAGCTGGCAGTCACTGGTGCTGATATTAGAGGCATTGGGAAAGCACTCTCCTGTGGTGAGTTTTACAGTATGTAGAAAAACTGACTAGGGCTGCTTTTAGACATGTGCAGCTCACACACAGCATAAAATCACACTGCATGTAAAAATCCCACATGCAGGATTTAGATGCATTTTGCACGCTAAAGTCAGTTAAACGTTCTTTTAAAGCGGTGAATTAAATACCTCGATGTNCTTAGACATGTGCAGCTCACACACAGCATAAAATCACACTGCATGTAAAAATCCCACATGCAGGATTTAGATGCATTTTGCACGCTAAAGTCAGTTAAACGTTCTTTTAAAGCGGTGAATTAAATACCTCGATGTTGAGGTATTTAATTCATGGCTTTAAAAGAATGTGCAACCTACTTTAACGTGTGAAATGTCACGTCTAAATCCCGTATCCAGGATTTTTACACGTGGAGTGATTTTATGCTGCGTGTACGCTGTGCATATCTAAAAGTGGCCTAAATTTTGTTGTGACCTGGCTTGTGTTTCCATTATGGAAAACATCTCTTTACAACGCTGAATGCTGACATTAGGAAAACTTGCTAAAAATAGTGAGTGGCTAACAAATTTCATTTGTTAGCATTAAAGACCAAATATTCAAAAGTGCACACACTTTTCTATTCCAAGAGTCTTTAACATGGAAATCCCTAAGTGTGTGCACATGGATACACAAATCAGGGTTTCTATGCAGACAGTGGATTTTTCTCACACAGCTGTGAGAGCACTCTTGAAAATATGGTCCAAGATTGATTTAGCAGGAATTTACTCTTTCTATGACTGTGTCACTGTTTTCACAAACATGCATAGGTGCTGAAAAACAGGCTCCTAGAATGGCTTCTTTTCCCCCACTCCTGCTTTCCAGGAATACCTCATGAAAGAGAGTGTACATGTTTTTTTCAGTAAAATTTGGGGTAGGGTGGAAAGGAAGCAGGGTTTGCATCTCATGGAACGTATAGTTAGCTAGGGGTGGGACTCTAGGCAAAAATTCAGTTTCGGATACTTTTGTTTTTGGTTCTTATGTATTTCAGTTTTCATTTCGGTATTGGTTGTTTTGGATATTTTGCATTGATTTTTGTTTCGGATTTTTAACATTGCAGTTTGTCCCCATTTACTTCAATGGGCATAGGTGAAACAAATCATAATGAGTTGTGACAGCAAGTTTGAATGGTTTGTTTTATGCCCTGAGAACTCTGATGCAGGAGACAGTGCTAATGGTTTTTCTGTTTATTTGACTTAAGTGGGGGGAAAATGGAATGTTAAAAATCCAAAACAAAAATTAATGCAAAAGATCCAAAATAACCAATACCAAAAAAGAACTGAAATTTTTGATTAATCCAAAATGGCCATTATCGGATACTTTCGGTTCTTTTCAAAACTGAATGTCTCATCCCTAGTTAGCACCAAACAGATAAAATTATCCAATATACAGGTACAACTGAAGGTCCTTCAACCACCATATGAAGAAGATGGATGTTGCCTTAGAAGTGACTTCCCAACCCAATTAGAAGAGTTCCCATTGGGGGCACCTTGGGATATGTGTGTGTGTGTGTGTGTGTGTGTGTGTGTGAGTCCTGCAACCAGACAGGAACTGAAGCAGAACCATTATTGTTCCTTCAAAGCTGACTGGGTTACCAGTACAACTAGCAATGGGCATTTTTTCACACACCTTAAAGTTCTGGATTTTCAATCATCTGGGTTTACAAGTCCAGAAGTAAATTCCGGATGCATTTTTCACACACACACTGCCCTGAGGTAGCCTAAAGTAGCTGCAGCTGTAGACGTGAGGGGCTGCCATGGAAACCAAGTGACCACAGCTGCCTGTAGCAAAGCAGTTTACCAGGAGAATGTTTTACACACATAAGTTCTGGGAGAAGTTCTATCCAGAAGTTCAAAGAGCTGGATGTTTAAGATCTGGGTGAGTGATTTAGACACACAGAAAGATCCTTATGTAAAAGCAAACATGCAGGAGAAATGTGTGTGTAAAAACACTCAATGAAAGCCCCATGAAGCAGTTTCTTAAATTGGGGGATACCAGGTGGAGTCCTGATTGTAATTGATATTTGCTGTACGTAACATGCCTTTTAAGAGATTATATTTAAAGTCTCTGGATGAGGTCATAAAGACAAAACTTTGGGAATCACTGCTCTAGCTGCACTGTCTTCATTCTGCTCCTTGCAAACTTCATTTTGTATGAACCAGCTGGGCATTTCTCACCACCCTTCCAAATCCCTTCCTAAACACATATGCTTTGCTCCTTCTCTCCTTGAGTGTTGGTCTTCAAATCCCTACAAAAATGTACTGTTTCCACAAGTCAGATAGTCCGTAGCCTTTGGTACTTATTCTGCCAGGCTTCTGCTTCCTCTCTCCGGAGGACCAGGTGGGAATGATCTATGCCCAGGTTATTTATGTTATACATTGCAGTTTTTGTACAGCATGCAGGGTTTCTGTGATGAATTTTTGCCATGCTCATGTAACTATTATATCATACATAATAGAGACAGAGAATTCTGGTAAGCATTTTCACAGGCCACATAAAACGTCTTCACTTAAATCTGGAGATAAGGGAGTAATATTACAAACATCATACTATGACTATATTGCCTAGAAAAAGGGAAAGCGTTTTCTAGAAAACCTGTGATTGCCCATGTGTCTTAATTTATCTTACTCTTGATCTGACCTAGTTAATATTGTTACAATGTGATTTGTCACAGTTACTGGAGCACTGGATCGTATCACTGGTGCAAGTATGATTCACTTTAAGGGGGCTTGTGTTAGCACTACACAATCAGATGATTACACCTTAGTATCCATAAAACCACTAATTCTATCAATGACTAGGGATGTGCGAACGTGGTTCGGAAGTTCGGAGTTCGGAGTTCGGACCGAATGCGGTTCATTTGGACGACCGAACTGAACAACCGAACCCGAACCTGAACCGACCGAACCGAATTTGATCCGAACTCTGAATGACCAAACAGTTCTGCCATGTTCGGGTGAGTTTGGATGAATTCAGGCAGGAAAAACGTGACTGGAAGGCCCAGGGAGGGGGAAGCAGCTGAGGAGCAGACTTCCTGGCACCAGGGGTGGAGAAGCTTAGAGTAGCAGCCAGCCTGCCCAATCACCATTCCATTTCTCCTCAGACCCCTGGCTTCGCAGTCTGCAATTGGACATGGAGGACGGGGGGGCTAGGCTGCAGAGAGCCAATGGGGCTTGTGGTAAGGCGGGCACAATAAGTAACACAAGTCATTGCCCTCCCCCCTTCCAACTCCTTCTGAGCTAGTAGCCACTGTTCCTGACATCAGGTGTTTTCAGAAGTCTCCCACTCCTAGCAGTTTGTGTTCCTAATACATTGCCATCCTACTCCTATTTCACCCATCCCACATATTTACCTCCCTGGTATCATTTATGTAGGTTAGATAGATTTAGGTGTTATTTTTATTTTTTTACCCATCCCTGTGTTCTTTCTCCCTACCCTCCACTGAATCCTCCCCTCCTCCCTTTATATATTCCATCCCTGATTCCCTTCCCCTGTTTTTGGATTTATTTAGAGTAGGATTAGGCTGATTTAGGTTTCATTTCAGTTTTGTACCCCTCCCTGTGTTGTTTGGTGTGAGCTGTCTATACCCTCCCCCCATCCCTGTGATAGATAGATAGATAGATAGATAGATAGATAGATAGATAGATAGATAGATAGATAGATAGATGTAGGAGTTAGCTTAGTTATAGCGATAGAGATAGTGTGTAGTGATTCAGTTTTAATATTTTATAGCGTGTTTGTAGGACTAGGCCTTTGTAGATATTGGATAATATTCCATTTAGTTGCATAGGTTTTAGAATGGTTAATAGCAGTTAGAGTTAGTATAGTAGATATATATAATATTAGATTACACATTTGAATAAAATAAATAAATAAATAAATAAATAAAACCGATACCAATACCAAACTCCACCGAACGTTCGGCCGAACCGATCTCCACCGAACCGAATGACCGAATGCAAACTCGGTTCCCGGACTGAACGACCGAACCCGAACTCAGTTCCCAGACCGAACAGCCGAACAACCAAACATCCAAACCACGTTCTGTTCACACACCCCTATCAATGACAAATGTCTTTGGCTTAAAACAAAAAAGTCATACTGGCTTTTAAAAAAACTATAATGAAAGCTGTGTTATTTTATCCTTGCTTGCAGGAGTGGTGTGCATTGCAGGGAACCAGGGGCATTGCCCCTCCTGGCCTGATCCCCCTCCGCACACTCTTTATGCTTTTAAAAAGAAAGAAATAAACAAAAATTAAAAAAAATCCTCACGTGAGTCCCAAAGGCACTGAGGGAGAGGGTGGGGGAGGGGGAAGCCAGCAACCTACTCCAGCATTCAGCTGAGTGCTCAATGTTGTTGTTGTGCCTCCCTGGACACATGTGCAGGCAGGAACTGAGGGGGTGGGGGTCAGTGCCTCTTGCTGAGCCTGTGCTAAGGAGTCCCTTAAGGGACACAACTTTACAAAAGCGATTTGGGCAGCTGGGCTTAGAGCCCATGCTGCCTGAATGGGGAGAAGCACTTTGCTTTTCCCACCAGTGGGGGCAGTGTTCCACAGAACCCTATGGGCTGCTTTGGAAGACTCTGGGTAATTTCAGACATCACAGTCACAGTCAACCACAGTGAATCTCCTGTGGTGGCCATGATTCCCGTAATGTCAGTTTGATGCCCACCAGATGTTCACCACAGTGAACCACTGGCGGGAATCAAAATGTCCACGATTCTGGACCTCCGGCCGGCTGGAAGTCCAGAACCGTGGTAAGAGCGGGCCTGGGATCGGGCTGCAGGGCCCGGTACTGTGGTTGGATTGGCCACGATCCAGGATGGGTCGAAGGTAACATTTGTTACCTTCAGCCCAGCCCAGATCATGGTCCTGACCGTGGGATGGGATTGGGTGCAGTGGCCCTATTGGCTGCTGCACCCACCCGTCACCCCGAGGGTGGGAAGTCAGAAAAGCGTGGGGGGGGCAGGGCCATGCAGCCACACATTGCGCTGTGAAGCCCCACCCCCTCCCCACGCAGCCCCACCCCTTCCCTGATCCCCTGTGAGAATCAGGCCAGCACATCTAAAGTCTAGCCGGCTGGATTCCTGACCAGGATCTGAAATGGATCCCGGTGCGTGGTTCAGCATTTACGTCTGAAATTACCCTCTGTCTGGAATGAGACTCAAACGCCCAAGCTGTGTGTCTGTGCACAGCTGCTGCTGTTGAGGGTGGGGTTAAAAGAGAGCTCTCTTCTTTTGGTGTGCTGGTGATCTGCACCATTTTGGTGGAGAGTGCTGGCTGGCCTGGCTTTTTTGTGGCTTTCTTAGCCCATGCTACTGCTGGACCTGCATCAGGCACATCCCCATTGGTGGGATAGGCTGCGTTCCCATCTGCGGTGGCGGCAGCGAGAGGGGCCAGGGAAGACGTGGCAGCACGGAGGAGCCGGCTGACAGGAAAAGAGCAGGTGTGAATGGGGATCTGTCATGGCTTCTTTGCGCATGTCAGGGCAGGATCTTGCGCCCTGACATGCGCAAGAGAAGCTGCAGCAGATCCCCGTTCACACCAGCTCTTTTCCTGTCAGTCGGCTCCTCCACACTGCCGTGTCTTCCCTGGCCCATTCCTCTGCTGCCACCACCACAGCAGATGGGAATGCAGCCTTAGTTATTTTTAGTTATTTTTCTGGGAAACACTGGTGAAAATGGGGCCTGCGGGGCTGCTCTGGGGAGGGAGAATGGAGCTTCTGAGGGCTGTTTGTGGGGGAAAGAATGGGGCTGCTTTTGTGGGGGAGAGAATGGGGCTGCTTTGGGGGCTGCTGGGGGGCTT
>QEPC01014780.1:757525-769858 GCA_003113815.1 Sphenodon punctatus | reverse complement strand
TGACCCGGACCGAACCGAATGGCCAAAACCAAACCACGATCTGTTCGCCCATCCCTAGCATTATCTCAACCCAAATGGCAACTCTTTCGAGGCTCATCCATCACTTCCAGAAATGTTTTCCTATAGTGACTGATTCTAAGAATAGGCCTAACTGAAGTTGATGAACCTGTCTTTTAATTGACTCTCATGGGCTTTGTATGAGGCCCGGTATCCTTATCCATCTGGATTCTTACCAAGCCCATGCCAAGTTGGTAATGTAAAAATCACATAGTACTAGGGCTGAACAAGTACCTTTTTTTTTTTCTCTTCACAAGTCCAGGCACTGAGATTCATTCCCTGGTAATTGCCCAAGCCCATGATGAATTCTCAATGAGATTTTTTTTTTTAGAAAATATTAAAATAACTCTACATGCGCAAACTGGCCAATACCTTTAACCAAAATAGCGGCAAAAGAATTGCTGCCACTTTGGTTAAGCATGGTGGCTATTTTGCATATGTGCAAAAATGGCCCAGCAGTGATTTTTGCATGCAAAATCTGCTGCCCTTAACAAAAATTGCTACAACACTATTATCACGATTTTTGTTTAGGGTGGCAGCTATTATGCACAGGCATAGTTCTATTGCACAGGCATAGTTTTATTTAGTTATTATTTATTAATTTTAATATCTTGCCAAACATTTTGTGAGATATTGTCAGGCATCCCGAGGTGCTTGGTTTGTCCCAAGCTAAGAACCAGTATTTCAATGACATTTCACTTTTGGTTTAGCCCTACTTAGTACAGCATTCCGTCAGTCAGCATGAAAAGTAAGTAAAGTCATATCAAAGTTATGTTATTGATTCATGGCCAGTTGCCTGAAGCGGAGGAAATCCTAAAATCCAGCAGATTCATTCTACTGCTTAGAAGGCTGAAGATTCAGTCTGTGTAAGTAACATAAAAAGAACAGAAGGATCAATAGTTTGATGAATGTGTTTGTCATTTACAAACAGAGATAGCCCACACTATCAGTGTAAATTATTTAGTTCTTAATTAAAATGAGTTCAAGCAAGAAGTGCCATCATTTTCTCAGTTAGTCAAACTAATATGCAGGGTTTCAGCTGAAACTACAGTGAGTAAGGTCAACACTTATTGAAACCCAGTTGCAAATCAGAAACAAGTCAATTAGTCATGGGTATTACTGTAACATTAAATGTTAATTAAGGAAGTAAGAACAGGAAGAAGAAAAACCCACATCAATTCCAAAGAGTTTCAGTGGTTAAATCAAGCCAATGTAAAATAAGGTAGACTTGATTGATTCACTTGCTGCTTTATCATCAATGTAAAACTTTTTCTCAGTACTTCAGGAGTATGTATGTTTTCCATCTACTTGCAGTGCAAGATTGGTCTATTTGGTATAAATGATGTAATGTAAGCAGTGCTGAAATTCTTCCTCTAAAGAAAAAATATTATTTTCAAAGCGGCAATTAGTCATTCACCGTCTGCCATGATAACAGTGCCTTGTGTTACTGTGTAATGAAAGTGTTTATTTAAAATTAACCTCTTTGCTTCTGAGGGTAACTGAAGACTTTTCTGCTGAAAAAAGTATAGAAACAGTCGAAGACATGAATCCATGCATTCTAGGGATGGGCGAACAGAACGGAGTTCAGAAATTCGGTTTGGTTTGGTTCGGTTTGAAATTCGAGTTCGGTTCGGTTGACCAAACAGACCGAGTTCGGTTGAATTCTGAACTTCTGAACCAAGTTTGGCCATTCAAAACCAGGTTTTTCGGTGTGTGTTGCCACTAGGGATGGGCGAACAGAACGGAGTTCCGAAATTTGGTTCGGTTCGGTTTGAAATTTGAGTTCAGTTTGGAAGCTCGCTTCTGTCAACCAAAGAGACCGAGTTTGGTCTGAACTCTGAATTTCCGAACCGTGTTTGCCCACCCTAATGCATTCATAAATCAATTGAAATGCAAATAACTTTGCAGTGGGACTTTGCCCAGCTGAAAATAAGCTACATATTCAATAAGTCATTCCTTCTTGTGTGCAGTTTCATGTGTGACACTATAAGGGTGTTTACCAATGGGATAATTGCACCACTGGAGTCTGGGTTCGGTCCGTGCAGCCCCCATGCATGTTTAGCATGTCTGATAAATAGGCAGTCTTCTGTTTGTATTTATTGTGCATTTTAGACAGCCCGTACTCACAGGTTTAGTGGGAGCAGCCTAATACACAGGCAGGTGTTCTTCCCCACCACATTCCACTCAGTAACTCCCCCCCACCCTTCTAAGTATCCCACCCCCTGTCATAACTCACAGCTGCGGCAAACCATGACAAGAAGAAGCTGCCCCAGCTGTTTCTTTCTTCTGGGTTATGACTCTGGGAGGCGGTCCAGCGCTTGTTATCCCCACCCACCCACAGAATTTCATACTTGGATGTATAGCTGCAAGCGGGACTGGAACTAACCTGTTGCTATGCACATAATGCAGAGTTTAATGAACATATTGCATACTTTATTGAGCACCTATAGTGAAAATTAAAACATACGTAAAAAATGAAATCAAAAGCAATCAGTCTTTGTATATTGTCACCCGGTTTCTCGCATCTGCGTCTCACAACGATGTACTGGCAGGACGTTTTGTTGGGGTTGTGCCACATTTGGTGTAGAAAATCCCTCTCAGTTCACATAAAACCCCTAGTTAAAAATGTGCTTCTTATAACCCTGCCCTATCACTTTACCTACCTTGGGGAGTCTGCCTTGGGCCCCCTAGCCCAGGTAACTGGCACCCTTGATGGTACTAGGGTCTACCCTCCCAAGGATGCCATTCCCCACCCAAGGGGATCCCTGCATCCTGTGATCCTGTCTCCTAGGGACTGAGCTGGCTAAAAGTCCCTTGCTCTCCGGGATTGTTTTAATTCCCTGTTGGGGTCTATACTCTTGGCAAAGCCCTCAGAGCCTGCAGGTAGATCTCACCAGCCTCCTCCTCCTCAGGCTCCCCTCAGGTCCCACCTCGAGCCTTGCTGGTATTGGTCCAAGCCCCCTTGGCTGGGCTGCCCCCTCAGTCAGGTGGGCCACCAGCTGTTCAACCCCTTCGCCTGGCAACTACAGGGCCAAGAGGGGTGCCCCAGTCTCCACTAGGGGCTTCCTCGGGGATCTGCTCCCTCTTTGCAGTCCATGAAGACACTAAGGCCCTCTTGGCCTAAGACCCTGCCCTTCAGAGTCTTTCTGAATCCAGTGCCCTCTCCCTAGGGTGGGATCAGGTTTCCCACCTACCTCCCCTATCAGATGCAGCTCCAGCTGGCTAAGGAGCTCCTTTCCCTGCTGGAAGGAGGAGAACTTAACCCCCTCTGTGTCTGGGCTAGTTCTCATTGTTAATTATTATTATTATTATTATTATTATTATTATTATTAATAATAATAGTAGTAGTAGTAGTAGTAGTAGTAGTATTTATATAGCACAAGCAATGTACCTGGCACTGTATAATCCACAGTCTTACAGGGGCTTACAATCTGAGAGACGAGGGAGGGGGATACGAGGGAGAAGTAAACAACATGAAAGACAAGAGTGCATTCATGAGGTTGAGAAGCTGAAGGCTCATGTGCTTCACTTAGTCACAGGGAATTAGGTTCTGAGTGAGGGGGAAATGCTGCAGTATCACTCATGACAAGCTAGGGAAGGTCTGACGGAAGAGGTGAATTTTCAGGAGGGATTTGAAAGTTGGGAGGGAAGGTCGCAACCAGGTTAAGTGACCTACACACAGCTTGGCCATGTGATATCTGGGCTCTGTTTTAACCCTTTCAGGGTTAATCCCTGGTGTACAAATGCTGAAGTGCTGAGTTACTGTGGGCCTGCTCCTGCAACATCTTGCCCACAGCCTTTCACCACACTCAAGCATACCCAAATTTAGCAGCAGAAAGAGAATGTGTCAAGATATGAATGCTGTCTTTGCCCAAGAATAAAAATATTCTCAGTAGAAAAACAAGCAAAAGAAAACTAGTACTCTTTCTGCCTAGCAAAAAACAGTTTTGCTATAATTAAAGGCACTGGAATTTCTTTAGCTGCTTGTGAAGAAAAGAGCCTGGACGAGGTGGATGTGTGATGAAATAGCCACTGTTAGGAATCATCCACTAGGACAATCTGAAGAGAGGAGGGTCATCTTTTTTTCAGGCCCAGGTGTGACTATTTGGGACCCACAATCCTCAGCAGTCATGTCAGTATTGAAATTCCCATTGACTTGCTAACAATCATGGCCTCTTGAGTCTTCTCTGTTCAATGATCAGAGTAGAATCATAGGGCATTTGTAGATGTACTTGCACGCTGGGGCTTTAGACTCTCACCCCCCCCCACTGGAAGTTGCACGGGTGCCATTGTAAATAGCAGCACCGGGCAAGTCCTGCATGTTTTGAGACCTGGACTTGCAAAACCCTGATAGCAGAAGTTTTACAAGTCCGGATCTCAAGACATGCAGAAGTCTCCTGGTGGGGCTGTTTACAATGGAGCTTGGGTAACTTCTAGTCTGTGGGTAGTGGTGAAGGTCTGAAGCCTCCGCATGCAAGTTGGCAAAACCCGAAGTTTGAAGTATGGGGAAATGTGATGTAGGTAAAACCTAGAGGTGTGTACCAGGAACCCATGTCATTAATTTTCATTTTTTGTTTTCATTATTTAAAATGGTCATTTTTGTTTTCATAAATGTCAAAATTTTGTTTTCATTTTTGCTTTTGTTTTTGATTTCTATTGGTTTCATTGGAAAACACATTTTTAGCTGTACCTTTTTTGATTTTCGTTATATTTAGATGATACCTGGAGAGATTTTACCGTAAACAGAAGGCATTATGTATACCAAATTTCAGAAAGATTAGATAAAGGAATCCAATTGTATATGCAGTTGAATTATGTTATTGTGCAAACATCTATATATACATTCCTGGCTGCAACGTCTTTGTCCCCCATCTAATGTGCATGAAACTAAGCAGGAGTATACCCCTTTCTGGGTTTACTTATGCCAACTTTCAGAAGAATTGGATAAACGGTCCTGGTGGTACAGGCACTTGACTTATAAATCTATGTCTGATTGTAACAACTTTGTAGTCCAACCTGTGTACATGACATTTTGAAGGGATGTATCTCAGACCTTCAGGATCATCTCTGCCAAATACCAGAAAGATGTGATAAAGGGTCACAATTTTAAAAGCCTGCACAGCATAAGCAGAGAATGAGTCTATGTAAGGGATTCTCTTACGTGTTACTGTGCTATAAGGCCACGTTCACAACTGCAGTGGCGGTGACGGCAGCGGGAGGGTCCAGGAGGGGCGAGGGAAGACACGGCAACCCCAAGGAGCCAGCTGATGGGAAAAGCACCGGTGCAAACGGGGATCTGCCGCTGCTTCCCTCGCACATGTCAGGGCACAAAATCCTGCCCTGATATGCGCGAGGGAAGCTGCGGCAGATCCCCATTCGCATCTGCGCTTTTCCCGTCTGCTGGCTCTTCAGGTTTGCCACGTCTTCTCTCGCCACTCCTGGCCCCTCCCGCTGCCGCCACCGCTGCCGCAGTTGTGAACGCGGCCTAAGATCTTGTTTGTGATGCCAATTGGCCAGCAGACATGTCAATCAAATATCCTCATTCTGTTCTGTGGCCACCCCAACTTCTCTCCCCCACTTGTTACTGGGAAGTTGGAAGCATCTGTTTAGGAAACAGCCAATAGAGATTCTCTTCTGTCCTCTGTCACAGTGCTGCAGGATGTGATTGTGATGATAATTGGCCAGTCTGGATGTGTAAACTATGTCTTCTGATTGCTGGGATACCCCCCAAAGTCTTAATTATGCCCCTTCTATGCCCGCCTCAGGGTCATCCCTATGCCTGCCTCAAAGTCACCACTGATTGGTCCTGTAAAGATGGAAGCATGTAGTAATTGGCCAGTGAATGTGTCTATCAGTCTGTTGGGTTGCTCCCCATTATCCCTCCTACAGCCACCCTCCCCCTGCTATGTCAGGTGCCTGCCTCTTACTGGCACTGCATCTGCTGCTATTTTTCTGAATAACGGTCTTCAATGGGACAACTTCAGTTGCTTATACAATTGGGGTCCATTATCAAATGTTTCTTTAGTTCGGCAGGGATGACAGGGAAGGTGTGGGATACATTCTTGACAAATGTCTTGTAAACAGGATGGAACATAAAAATGTTACAGCCAAAAATGCATTTTCAAATTAATGACATAATCAGGGACCCGAGTTGACTGAACCAAAGAAATCTTAAATTCTGCAACCAGTGAAGCCAAATTCTGCAAATTCACCATGAGCATTAATATTTGCATAATTAACTTGATTTGCATAACTATGCATGCTGGGAAGCAAATTTGCCATAGGTCTGACATAGAATCACAACTTTGCTAATCAAACACAACTCAAATCCTCTGGAATTTCAGCACTCCCTCACGCAAGATAGGGCCTTCAGACCCCACCCACTCACAATTAATCTCCCAGGGCCCTATTTACCCTTGGGTCATGGTCAGGATTGGCTGATTGATTCTACGAGGATTCTGCGAGGATTGGCTGATTCTGCGAGGATTGGCTGATTCTGCGAAAATCACTGCAAATTGCAGCAACGCAGTCAACTCGGATCCCTGCTTATAGCATCAAGACTCTTTGACCAATCGTTCTTAAATTGGGGAGTATTGGTAATCTTGGCAATGAACATAATATTCCCAGGTTTCATGCAAATTGGATGGAAGAAAAAGAAGTTGTAGTCACGAATATGTATGCAGTTTTTCTTAAAATCACAACATTCAATTACTTTTAAAATTGGTTCCCTTTATCCAATCTTTCTGAAATTTTGTCCACATTGTGCCCTCCATTGGGGGTGTAATCCTCACCTAGATTAATCAGGATTGACTAAGAAACAAAAAAGGGTATAGCTGGAAATGCATTTTTCAGTTTTCCCCCATTATTTTGAAAACAATTTTTTTAATTATTACTTGTCGTTTCCGTTATTACAATAATGAAAAAGAAAATGATTTTTCCCCCCTTTATCATAATAATGCAAACAAATTGCACACTCCTAGTAAAGACACCCTTAGAGCAGGAACGACCCTTGGGGTCATCTAGTGCAACCACCTCTTTGGATGCAGGATGACTACATCTATAACATCCAGAAGTGGTGGCTGTCCAGCCTCAACAAAGTTTATCTCAATCAAGGTCTTTGTCAGCCACTCTTGGACAAATGGAAGATAGTGCTATCTTCTTCTGAGCTCACACAAAACTTGTCAATGAAATTGCATTACTTCACATCTAAACATACAGAAGGCCTCCTCTTTCATCATTCTCATATTTTAAGCCCCAAGGCAAAAACGAAGGAGGTCACCAGGCTAATGACAAAGAGCAGCTTTGCCCTGGCTGTATTTTATTGCAGGACCAGTCACAGCCATATAAAAATTGTCCACAACAGATTTTCTTCACTAATTACTCTTTATTTGTAGGACATTAGCATACTGTTCCCCAAATCGTCCTGAAAAGCCATTTTGTTGGCTTCCAGTCTCCCTCTGGGGATGCAGTATTTTTCAGGACTGGGATTCTGAGCATGTTGCCTGCCCTGGCCTCCTTAGCCTATCAGCTCTAGCACGTGATCTCGTGGTACTGCAGGGATTCTGGGAAGGCTCTTATTCAGCTTTTTCTGCTGCTGCTGCTGCTTCCTTCTGCTGCAGGAGCCCTACAGCAATCTTCAGCCCAAGTTCTGCCTCTCCCTGGCAGTCTTCCCCAGCTGGGAACTCCTGCTCTTTATATTCTCTACATTTGCCCTTCATTGGTCAGTTTGTAGTTCTTATCTTTTACTTGCCTAAGTGTATGACTTGAAGCTTTGTATACTCTCACCAATGAGAGTTGGTCCAATAACCTATTAATTTCTTCCATTACAATCTAGAAAGAAAGGGTGAGTGCTGTTGCAGTTCCAAACATAAGAGGTAGAAACAAAGAAGGTCAGGTGATATCTTATTTGACCAACTGTAGTTGGTGAGATGATCCAACTTTTGAGGCCTGAGGAAGGGCCCTCTGCAGTCCGAAAGCTTGCTTAACCTTCAGAGCCAGTGTGGAGCAATGGCTAGGTGTGCAGTATTTGAACTGGGAGATAGGAGGGACCCCAGTTCTAGACTCACCTTAGCAAGAAACTCACTAGGTGACCTTTGGTTAGTCTCATTCTCTCAGCCTAACCTACCTCACAGGCTTGTTGTGAGGATTAAAAGTTGTGTTAAATTATTTTATGAAAGCGCTCCAAGTGCCACTGTAGGGGGGTGTTATATAAAAATTATTATAATCTCATCAACTAAAGTTTGCCCAATAAAATAGATCACTTAAACTAATTTATCTTGTCATTTATAGCCACATAAAAACACTATAGCCCTTTTCAAACGGGCTGCAGTGGATGGGGGATGGGTGTGAACCACAGTGGGTGTGCGGTACGTGGGTGGCCATTACATGGATGCACACCTGTATCCACCCATCTCCATGCATGGATCCATCACCATTTTGGCTGATGGTTTGTTGTGTGGATGATGGGTGGAGTGTGGGAGCACGCACGCACCCACACCCACCTGCTACAGCACTCACATGGATGCCCCCCACCCATTCCCACAAATAGACATGAGGAGGGGTATCTTGTGTGAAAAGGGCCACCGAAAAGCATTATCCCAAAACAAATCTAGATGTAACGGTTGACTGGAAATTGAATATCAGTTTATAATGAAACATGGAAACAACCACAAAAACACACCAGTAATTAAATGGCTCCGTATCTGAGGGAAGAACATCAAGGACTATTCTTTCCACTCTGGTAGAATACTGGAAAGTAGTTCTGGAGAGAACTCAGTGAAAAGAAATCAAATTAATTAAGGAACTGAAAGGAATCATTTATAGGAAAAGATTCAAAGAAAGTAGAGGTGTGCATCAGAGGTATATGTCATTTTCGTTTTTGTTTTTTCTTTCCCTTTTTAAAAATCTATCATTTTTCCCCCCATAAATATTAAATTGTCATTTTCATTTTTGCTTTCGTGTTCGTTTTCCATTGGTTTAAATGGAAAACACATTTTCGGCTGTACCTTTTTATTTTTTATCATATATGGATGAATCTTGGGAATGTTATACCTCCAATGGAAGGCATTAAGTGTACCAAATTACAAAAAGATTGGATAAAGGAATCCAATTTTAGAAGCAGTTGAACTAATTTATTTTGCAAAAATCTTCATATACATTTTTAACTGTAACTTCTTTGTTTCACATTTAATGTTGAGGAAACTTGGCAGGTTTATACCCCTTCCCATATGTATTATCTCTGCCTACTTACAGAAGCATTGTATAAAGGGTCCTGGTGGTATAAGTAATTAACCTACAAATGTATATCTGACTGTAACATCTTTGTAGTCCAACCAGTGCACATGACAATTGGCACGGCTATATAACACACTTTTATGATCATCTCTGCAAAATATCAGAAAGATGTGATAAAGGGTCTCAACTTTATAAGCCTGAACAGCATATGCAGAGAAGGAGCCTATGCCAGGGATTCTCTTACGTGTTACTGTGGTATAAGATCGGAATGTGATGTTAATTGGACAGCAGAAATGTCAACCAAATATCTTCATTCTGTGCTGTGACCATCACAACTTCTCTCCTCCACTTTTTACTGGGAACTCAGAAGCATCTGTGTAGGAAAGAGCCAATCGAGATTCTCTTATGTCCTCTGTCACCATGCTGCAGGATGTGATCGTGATGATAACTAGCCAGCCTGGATGTGTAAACTATGTCTCCTGGTTTCTGGGATGCTATCCCCAAAGTCCCTTCTATGCCTACCTCAGGGCCACTCCCTATGCCCACCTCAAAGCCACTACAGATTGGTTCTGTAAAGCTGGAAGCATGCAGTAATTGGCCAGTGAATGTGTCTGTTAGTCTTTTGAGTTGCTCCACATCCTCCATCCTACAGCCACTCTCCCCATGCCAGATGGCTGCCTCTGAGTGGAACTGCATGTGCTGTTATTTATCTGAATAATGGTCTTCAAGGGATAACATAATTGTTTTATAAAATTTGTTCCCTTTTTTAAAATGACCTGTAGTTTGGCAGAGATGACAGGGAAGGTATGTGATACAGTCCTGCCAAATATCCTGTAACCAGGATGGAATATAAACATGTTACAGCTGGAAATGTATCTTCTAGTTAATGTCTTATACCATCAGGACCCTTTATCTAATCTTTCTGAAATTTAGACAGATTGTTAAGCTTTGGAGGTACATAATATCCAGAGGTTCCATGCAAATTGGATGGAAGATAAAGAAGATGTAGCCATGAATGTGTATTTGTAAAATCACAATATTCAATATTCAATTGTTTATTAAATCAGTGTCCTTTATCTATTTTTTTTTAAATCCTGGTACACATAGTGCCCTCCATTGGGGGTACAATCTCCCCAAGTTTCATTAGAATTGAATAAAACACAAAAAAAAGTATAGCCAGAAATACATTTTTCAGTTTTCCCCCTTTATATAAAAAACAAAATGCCATTTTCATTTCTATTTTCATTATTATTATATGTCATTTTCGTTATTGTAAAAACAATAAAGAAAATGACAATTTTCATTATCATTATTTTAATAACAAAAACGACATGCACACCCCTAGGGCATGGAGAGTTTGGCTAACTAATAGCTCCAAGGTGTACAGTTATAGCTGGCTACATGCATTTGAAGCCTGTAAACATCAAGTCAGAGTAGTTGTTCAGTGTAGTTCCAAGTGTTATTTTAAAAAATGAGCAATATAATAAAGCTAAGCAAAGAAAAATATAGGTTGAATAGCAGAGAAATTTTCCTACCCTTTTAGAACTCCCCCTAGGGAATCGGTGAAAGTGTCATCACAAGCTGAAGAGAATAATCCTATGCAGCAGGTAGCAGGTTAGATGTGAAGTCTCACTAATGCATACCCACTAGAGGTTTGCAATTGCTTTTCATTATTATAATGAAAATGTAAATTTACATTATTTTTGTTATTATAATAACAAAAACTAAACATAATAATAATGAAAACAAAAATAAAAAAGAATTTTAGTTTTTGAAATAATGGGAAAAGACTGGAAAACATATTTCCAGCTATAACTTTTTTGTTCCTTATTCAATTCTGAATACATTGGGGAGATTGTACCTCCAACAGAGGACACTATGTGCACCAAATTTTTGGAAATACTGGAGAAAGGAAACCGATTACATAAGAAATGGAATGTTGTGATTTTTAAAAAAGCTATACACACATTCCTGGCTACAACTTCTTTATCTTCAATCCAATTTGCATGACACCTGGGAAGAATATGTCCCTTCCCAATTTTACCAATCCTGCCAAAGTTCAGATAGATTGTATAAAGGGTCCCGAGGTTATAAGACATTAACTTGAAAATGCATTTCCAAAAGTAGCATTTTTATATTCCATCCTTTTTACAAGACATTTGGCAAGAATGTATCCCACAACTTCCCTGTCATCTCTGCCATATTAAAAGACAATTGATAAAGGGCCCCAATTTTATAAGCAATTGAAGTTGTCCCATTGAAGACCATTATTCAGAAAAATAGTAGTACATGCAGTGCCAGTCAGAGACAGGCACCTGGCATGGCAGGTAGGGATGTGCGAACAGATTGCTGTTTGGGTTTGGTTGCTCAGTTCAGTCCAGTTCAGTTTGAGCGTTTGGTTTGGGCGTACGGGTCAGTTGGCAAGTTCGGGTTCAGCCGTTCAGTTCGGTCGTGTTTGGTTCAGGCGTTCGGAAAAAGTTATTGCGAGATCCCGTGATCACGTCGGAAACCGGAAATTCGAGTGTGTGCGGAGCTGTGTGGCGAGAGAGTGTGCGTTTGGCTGGATGGCTGTTCAGTTTTTGTGTTTTGGCTGTTTGTGTTTGGTTTGGCTGTGTCGTTCTGGCTGGTTGGTAAGTGTTGGTGGGTGACCGTTGTTGGTCTGTGTGTTGGAGTGGCTGTTTAATTTTTTTTAAAAAATATTAATGAAGAAGACTGTTCTCTTCATTAAACTCCTGAGGGCCAACATGGTGCTCCTTGAGCTGGTGGTGGTGGAGGAGGAGAAGGAAGAGGTCGCTGCCCCAGCCTCTGGACCTTCGGTGGTGGTGGCCATCTCCCCTGATGAGGAGGAAGCGGCGGGCACAGGAAGTGCTGCCAGGTTTGTAAACTTTTTTTTTACTTTGAGGACAAGAAAGGCTCTATCCATTAGAGAAAGCTCACTGGCGTGTGGGTGGTGGGCATCAGTCAGGCACAAACAGTGGGCATCAGCGGGTAGCAGCAGATGTCTGCCACAGAGAGAGAGGGTATGGTAGTGTGGGGGGCTCT
>QEPC01014780.1:721044-743021 GCA_003113815.1 Sphenodon punctatus | reverse complement strand
ATAGATAGATAGATAGATAGATAGATAGATAGATAGATAGATAGATAGATAGATGTAGAGAGTTGTAGGAGTTAGCTTAGTGATAGAGATAGCATTAGTGATTTAGTTTTAGTGTTTGTAGAAGTAGGCCTGTGTACTTATTAGATAATCCATTTAGTTCATAGCATTTAGAAGAGTTAATAGCAGTTAGAATTAGTGTCGATAGATATATATAATATTAGATTAAAAAAAAACACCATATAAAAACCAAAAAACCAAATAAAAAACAAAAGAAAACCATATAAAACCCAATAAAAAACCAAAATACACCCATAACAACATTTCTCAAATGGTTGAACGGCCGAACCAAACATCCGACTGACCTAACCGAATGGCCTGTTCGGTCGACCGAACTGAACAGCTGAACCCAAACTTGGTGAACTAACCGAACTGCCGAACTGAACGGCCGAACCGAACGCAGCCAAACCGAATTGCCGAACCGAAAGGACGAAACGAACACAGCCGAACCGAATGGCCGAACCCGAACCGCGATCTGTTCGCCCATTCCTAACACCGATGCACACACCAATCCTCCCTGGAGCTGTGGCCCATTTAAAAGGGCCAAAGTGGGGACATCTAAACAGCACTGATGCAAGGAAGAAAGAGAACAAAACTATTCCCCAACTGGTGTATGAGTATCCTAGAATCCTAATATAACATTTCTATACAAAACAAAATCTTTTAATATTGCCAAAAATGCTTAAAACAACAATTTGTGTATATTCGCAACACACAATTAAACAGTGATGTGGAACTAACACAATGTTCCTTCTATTATACACAAATAACCATAAAATAAATGTCATAAAAATATCAACACAATTGTCATGGGAATATCAACCATATACACATGTATCCCTTGAAAGAAACACACTGTTGATGAAAGTCAACATATAAACATATTTGTCATATGAATGCCACCCATATACAATTGTGTCCTTTCAAAGACACCCACTGTTGATACATCCAATTAGGCAGGTCCATAAGTCCAAATGTGTTTCTGGGACTCTTCCCCTTCTTCAGTGGACAATCAACAAACAACTAGCTTGACTTCCAGGCGTGTGTGGAGCCGCAATGTGCACAACCTTCTTACATGCAATTGCTGCCTCAAACCCAATACACAGCTAGTATAATTTGTCCCTGCAGACAAAAAGAGTGGGTGAGCTTGAGGCTCACCCACGAAATCTGTGGTTTATATAATTCTATGCCCATGTGAGCTGATCTATGTTGGATATATAACCAGAATGGTAAAAGCAAGAATTCTGGAACACCTAGGAAATATAAGACGTCAAGTCTGTTCACCCAGGCTTTTGGGGAGTGTGGGAGGGTGGGGTAAGGGGGGTTAGCTCCCCCACCTGACTTATTATTTATTGTTAAATGAAAGCCCTGAACCCTGTTTTAATAATTTATATTTATATTATTATTGATGATTTTAAATTGTATTTTATTGTAACTTATTGTTGGAAGCCGCCCCGGGCTGCTCGCAGGAGGGGCGGCGTATAAATGTGTAAAATAAATAAATAAAAATAAATAAAGTCACAAAAGTGCATTTGGTGGCACATTTTGTCCAGTTGCAGCATTCTGCGCTAGAGTTAAAGTTTTTGTGCATTGAGGTCGTTCCTGGAGGAGAACACAATACATTAATGTTGCAAAGAATGGAAGCATATTGGATTTTCAGGTTGCAGTCTCTCCACCCACTAGGTCTAAATGATAATAATTCATGGGCGGTTTTTTTGTATTATATAAAAAAAGATGTCTATAAGGTCACTGGGGTTTATGGTGTCTGTAGGGTAAGTTATAACATGTGGTATATGCATTGTACCAATGTGGTTGACTGTAACGCTCATCAAGCGTTTGATTGTAACAACACACGAGGTATTATTTACGAGATTTTGTCACAAATTGTTGATATGCCTTGTCATAGCAGATTATACTATCGAATGTCTGGGGAATGTTTGTTTACATCATGTATTGTGTTATAGTGCAGTGTCAGCTGACAATTCCCAGGTGGGTGTGGATCCTCAAAAGATTAGTACTGATGGGGAGCAGCGGGTTGCGCATCAGGAACTTGTTTCTTTAATCATTCAATCTGGCAGCCTGGAGGGCTAGCAACAGGAGTTTGCCCATGGAGTCTTTGCATGATAGTAATCAGCTGCGGAGTAAGGTAATGAGGATAAGGGGTATTTAACAGCAGAGCAGGGCATCGATAAGGAATGTTTGAGTAGCTCAAGTAGATGCAGTGACGCATTTGGAGCCTAGCATGAATATATAGTAAGGAACACGTGGGTCCCCAGGTCAATTTCCGGTTACCAGCATTTACGTTTTACACATTGAGTTGGGAGGAGCTGCAAGACAGATGGTAAGCAATAATACTGGACCTGCCTGCTGTCATTCTCATCGTAACCAAGCCAAGTACGTGCACTTGAGACCTCGCATCTTCATGAATGTTAGACCCCTTGTCTCTCCCTCTGTTCCCCTTCCTAAGTCTCTCCCCCAGCTCCTGTCTCTCAGATTGTAAGCCCTAGGGGCAGGGACCGTGTCTATTTTATTACTTTGTAAAGTGCCAGGTACACTGCTGGCGCTATATAAATGTTTGTTAATAATAATAATAATAATAATACTGCTGGGGAGATGTTTAAAGGCGCCTCCCCAAGGTGGGTGGGCGCGAGATAAGTGAGAGCTGCATGTGGCTGGTTTTTTTACTTCTCTCTCTTCCTTCTGCAACCTGGAAGGCAGGCAGCAGGGTTCAGCTAGACAATTCTGATTGCCCAAAGAGGTGAGCTAAATGGATTTTCTTTCTCCCTGCTAGCCACGCATATAGTGAATGCGAGAGAGTGAAAAGGATTGGGGAATTCAGCTTTTTGTCTGCAGGGGCAAATTATACTAGCTGTGTATTGGGTTTGAGGCAGCAATTGCATATAAGAAAGTTGTGCACATTGCGGCTCCACACACGCCTGGAAGTCAAGCTAGTTGTTTGTTGATTGTCCACTGAAGAAGAGGAAGAGTCCCCGAAACACGTTTGGACTTATGGACCTACCAAATTGAATTTATCAACAGTGAGTGTCTGAAAGGACACAATTGTATATGTGTGACATTCGTATGACAAATATGTTTATATGTTGACTTTCATCAACAGTGTGTTTCTTTCAAGTGTATATGGCTGATATTCCCATGACAATTGTGTTGATATTTTTATGACATTTATTTTATGGTTATTTGACTATAATAGAAGGAACATTGTGTTAGTTCCACATCACTGTGTAATTGTGTGTTGTGAATATACACAAATTGTTGTTTTAAGCATTTTTGGCAACATTAAAAGATTTTGTTTTGTATAGAAATGTTATATTAGGATTCTAGGATACTCATACACCAGTTGGGGAATAGTTTTGTTCTCTTTCTTCCTTGCATCAGCAATGCACTATCCGGTCCAGATAGAGAGAGAGTGCTTTTTTTACCCGTTGTTTTTGAGTACATCTAAACAGCACTCGTGTATATGCTGATGAATCCTTGTCATTGCAGGAGATTGCTGTAAACTCGTGAATTTCATGCACATCTAAAAATGCCCTTTATTTCAGGGCAGCATAAAATAACATGATGGCCAATTCTTGCAATGAGGGTTGTAGTCAACTTTTTTTTTACGCTTTGTCCAACCCAAAGTTCAGCATCCTTACCAGAAAAAATAAGTTTCAGAGTGAATGAACTATGATACAAAAGCTGTGCCTTCCATGTAATTAAATAAAGAAGATGCAAAAGACTTGCTGGTGAGCAATTTTCCAAGGAGTTGTAGTTAGTCTGTATGTGGCCCTGCTCTTGTTTTTTGTTGCCTTTTCTTTTCTAATACCTTAAGAAATGCACGTTGAAAGTTCTCGAGAACAGTTTTCTCAATGACAGCCCGTAGTCTAGGTGCAGATGAAAAGATACCCCTTGGCCTCAAGATATGAAGATAACTTGAAAGGTCAAAAATTGAAGCAGGAAAATAGAAAAGGAAAACGTTTTGAGAATGTATAAAGATACCTTGAAAATCTTGCTCTTTTTTTTTTCTTTTTTTTTTTTATAGAGTAGTAAACATTTTCATTTTTAATTGTTTGTTTCCTGGAAAAATATGGAAAACATTTTGTAAGTTTATTTAACATGTCTTGTTGGGAGAAAGAGAATATGGCCCTTTTCACATGAGACAGCCCACCTCCCTGCCCACATTGGCGACTGGGGGGCCAAGGGGTGACTTTTGTGCAACCGCTGGTGCGGGTGGGTTCATATGCATGCACACTCCCACGCTCCACCCACCTCCACCGATGCCCCACATGGATGTATTGGAGAAAATGGAGGTGCCTCCATGCATGGAGATGGGTGGTGGTGGGTGGGCATCCATGTAATGAGCTGTCCATGTGCCACACACCCACCGCAGCCTCCACCCATCCCCCCTGTACCACCAGCCCATTTGAAAAGGACCTATATGGGGATTTATTTGAAAGGTAGAAATAAAATACCATTATTAGCAGGGCCCCGCGTATTCTGCATTTCTCCTATTGATGGCAATGGTGAAAACACAAAATACACAGGACCCTGATTCCTAGGGTAAGTGTTCAGAACCTATTTGTAAGATGCTTGATGAATTTAGCACAATTATAATTAGTAAGATCAAAGTCATCTATCAATAGGTGTTTTCAGACAAGACACTCTCCACCCACTATCCACCCACCACCCTCCCACTATGCATGTTGCAGGGCTTCAGTGTTGCCCTATGGATGCCCTGTAACATGTCTAGTGTGGGGGAGTTGGGGAGGTAGTGGGTGGGAAGTGTCTTGTCTGAAAATTAGGGATGTGCGAATGCGATTCAGATGTTCGGAACGAACTTGGTCTGTTCGGACATCTGAACCGAACTCGAAAACGGCCAAACAGTTCGGTCACGTTCAGGTGAGTTCTGATGATTTTGGGGGTGGGAAAAACATGATTTCGGGTAGGAAAAATGTGACTGGAAGGGGGAGACAGCTGAGGAGCAGACTTCCTGGCACCAGGGGTGGAGACCAGGAGTTGTTTCAAGGCCAAATGATACCGATTCCAAAAATAATCTTTGAATTCGGTATCGGTATTGGTATCAATAGTGCTATTTTCAAATGTTCGGTCAAGTTCGGCCGAACTGAACTCCGCCGAATTGAACAACCGAACCCGAACTCAGGTTTCGAACTGAACGACCAAACGTCCGAACATCCGAACCGCATTCTGTTCGCACATTCCTACTGAAAATGCCCAAGTGGCCCAATGGAACATCTAGGATATCAAGAGTAGCAGTTCAAACTTTGTATGTTTTTTCACTGCAAAAGTCATCACGGAAGCCTGCATCAATAATTACTACATAGTGGCATCCTAAATACTACAGTCTCTTCTTTTCTTCTTAAAACTGATAAAGGAAATAAATGACACTATGTAGGATACTGATAAGTATTAATTTATTGTGGCAACCACCATAATTCATTAACTCCGTCTGGATTATGCTCTTAAAATGTGAGGAAAATGGCCATAAAACAGCATATCACCAAATATAAGATGGGAGATCCAAATACAGTACTAGAATTATTTTTACCAGTGTAGCCACTTTACTGAATTCCTTAAAAACAATTTTAAATGGGGACAGCAATAATATGACTACAAATATAATCCACATATATTTTCCATGTCTTCATGTGCACGGCCGTATGGAAGATTCTATTCCTTTACAGACCAATGGAAGTTTCCAACTGCCTTTTTGTAAATATTGTTTGTTTCGAAGTTCGGAAGTTGGAAACTTGCCTTTTTGTAAATATTGTTTGTTTTTATTTTCTCTTGCTTCTATTTCATGCCTCAGTTTCCAGTTGTACTTATATCTGATCTGACTGAACACTTACGAATTCCCAGCACTGTCCCCTATCTGCACATTTTATTTTATTATTCAAAGCCCTCCCCACACTCCTTTATTTATTCATTCATGACATAAGCTAAGCAAAGCTAGTGGGCTCTTAAAAGTTCCTGGTGAAGGATGTCCCAACATGCCAGGTGGATTTCTATAAGCCTGCCACCTGCAATCACAAGCTGTACTTATTGTTTTTTCTTAAGAGTAGCATACTCTTTCCAAACATATTTTATAACTCATAAATGAATATAATTTCCCCTATCATGAAGAGTTATTGGCAACAATAAAGTTAATTCAAAAGAACATTCATGCTGTCTTCCTCTGCAGTGCACACTCAGACACCAGTAATTGCTCCCCAAGCGTAATTGCATAGATGTTAATTTTAGATAGGTGAAAAGACAAACTGTACATTGTTTAATGATGTAGTAATTTCCAAAGTCTGCTTTACTAATTGCATTATTAATTGAGAAGATATGATAAATTGGTCAATAATGAGAAACAGGTTGTAGGTATATACTAATGTGAAATATTGATTACCATGTAAGGTTTTTTTCCTTCTTACAAAGTGTCATTTAAGGTAAACCATCAATATATTCAGGCATACTTGATTTACTTCCCTCCAGACGCCAGATTGTTAAGTAAATCCTACCTCCATTTACACAGAGAGGATAGGCCAGGGTGATTACATATTTGATACCTATCTTTCTTCCTGGGGCCAATTAAGCTAATTCCTTCCTAACTAATTGAGGATAAAGCTGTTATTTGCTCCATTTCATTGTGTAATCACCGAGTCCAATGAAGCATATTTTAGCTAAAGAAGAGCAATTGCTGGAAATAGAAGCCAGGAGCATGAATACTTGATGTCCAGACCATGTGACTTCAATTTACCCTACAAAAGAAATGCAAGGCAACCAATGAGAAAGCAAAGGCTGGAAATTGTAAATGGAAATGGAAAATATGTCACTTTTACATTGCATGCCTGTCTCTTCTTACTTTGTGCGTGAAAGTAGCTAAGTCAGTTTCTTCTCTGCCTAGAAATTCTTTCCATGATAAAAGCTAAGGCAAAATTTCACTGTTTCTATTTCTGATTTACTAATATAATGCTGCAATGGTTGACAAGTCTGAAGTCAATTTTTTGGGCTCAAATTTGAAAGAATTAAAAAAAATCAGTTTAATGGGTTCCTTAAGTGTTCTCCTTACAAACTTAGAATCCAGTGCTGTGAAAGCTAGCACACATGTTTACCTTTGATCACAAGCAATCTCATCCATATGAAGTTAAGCAAACATGTCAGTATTTGAAGGAGTGCAGTCTAAACACAGAAGTATTAACTAGAGCTAAGGGAAAGATTCAGAATGAATAATTCATTTCATTATTTTTCCCCTCATTTTGTTTGTCTCCATTTTTTCATTATTCCAATGTATTAACCTTATCTGTGTGGTCTGGTGTGTGTGTGTGTGTGTGTGTGTGTGTGTGTGTGTGTGTGTACACACTAATCAAAGGTTTATTGTGCTTGAAGAAACAGATTATACTTTTTTGTTTGGAGATCAAATCGACATAACTCTTAGAATATTTGTTTCTAGTGGGAATATTTTCCATTGAAAACTAGAATTTTGTCTCTGAAATACCCACTTGTAAAATTCACTGTTTTGGATTATCATTGGGGGCATTTTGGTGGCTACATAGGGAACATTCACATGAGTGGAGTGAACTGTACTCTGGAATCTCTATGGGAAGAAATTCAATGCGTAATGGGAAAGTGTATAGCAGTGGGATTATACTTTTGATCCCCTGACCAGGACAATGAGACTTACTATGAAATACTAAAAGAGATAAGGCTACTAAAGTCAGAAATGCAATATCTGAGACTTGCTTTGCGTGCTCAATATATTGCCCCTGGCAACCATAGTGCTCCAGGCCCCACCCTTGAGTGTTCAGTGGAGTCCCGGCCGGTATTGCTTGCTCCTTTCTTTTATGGGGGCTTGAGGGGCCTCTGCCCCTCCCAGTGCTGCCTGCACCAGGCTGGAGAGGGGGACAAAGGTAATCCCTTAAAAAATAGAAAGCTAGTCCTAATGAGGAAAATAGGAAAGAGCACAACCATTTACAAAAAAGAAATATAGCATTAATAAGCGTTGGCAGGCCAAGAGGAAATATAAAGAGTAACTTTCTAAAGATGCAAAAACTAATAATAAAAACTTTTTCAAGCACATAAAAAGCAAGAAGCCTCCTAGAAAGTTCAACCGAAGATCTTGCAGCAAATAGTGCTGTTGCAGGGGTGTCGTGTTGTGCCTCAGTTTCCTCAAAGGGAAAATGCGCTTAGTGGTCCAGGCCTGACATAATCTGGTCTGGAATCGGATATAGGGCACTCTTTTCCAATATGTGGAAACTCATTTTACACTATGCTAATAACTAAGCCAGCCAGATCAGCAAAGTATTGTAAAGACAATATTATTTATAAATGAGGCCATGAGACAGAAAATATTATAAATATATAAAGCATAGTTTACTTAAGTTCAAATAAAAACATGGTACAAAAGAGAAACAGTGTCAGTTATAAATACATGATTTAAAAAGACATTTTTGTTCAAGGAACAGTTCTGTTACCAGTTCAAAGATTTTAACATATATAAGATATAACATATAGGGATGGGCAAACACGGTTCGGAAGTTCGGAGTTCAGAACGAACTCGACCAGTTCGATCAACCGAACCGAAATTCCTAACGGAATCGAATTTTTGAACTCGGCTCTGTTCGCCCATCTCTAAAAGATAATATTCTATTTAGTTCAATGGGGTTTGAATTTCCAAACTTTGTTCGGAAGTTCAGACCTAACTCAAACAGTTCGGTCGACCAAACCGAACTGCCGAACCGAAGCAAATTTCGGAACTGAACCAAATTTCTGAACTCGGTTCTGTTCGCCCATCCCTAATAACATATGCTTTAAGTATTAGTGCTGTTGTTGTTGGCTCAATGCGTCAAAAGAATATACATTATTCACCCAGTCCTTTGTCCCATAGTGCCATATGGAAGGTGAGTAAACTTCAAGGAAAGAAAGCTTTCTAAAGAATCAGTATTTCCTCTCCCTCTTTATGGAGAAAAAAATGCTTAGGAGTCAGTTTGGATGACGTCAAATCAAAACAGCTGACAGTGATGTTTTCTCAAAGTAAGTAGTAAGAAGCCTGTTGATACATACTAAACAGGCGACTATCATCTGAGATAGGATTAACAATGACTAAGATCCAGACAAACAAGGCCTCTTCCTGCCCTGCTTGAGAGTCAAGTCCCTTGAGATAGGTCAACAGAAAATGTTGATTTCTTAAGAGAGGCAGACTAATTATATCTTTCTCCAAAATTACAGCTAAAAGGACATTCTAGAGACAGTTAATTAGAAATTAACCATTCAAAGGCCTAGTCTAATGTTCAATATATTGAAACACAGATGGCCAATAAAATATATATGGGATCCATCCCAGGGGCTCTTCGGTAAGTACTTTCTGGGGGAATTAACTCTACACCCCTTGACAAGATGGGGGTGTCCTACAACACCCCACTTTTCTCCAGACTAGGTGTTCCTAAATTTGGAATATGGCCTCCTCACACTCCCCTTCAGCCAGTCCTACATCCATCATATAAAAGGCTTCCCCCAACAATGGTGGGTCCCTTGAAATCAAACAGATAAATATAAAGAGTCCATATATTATATGATTCAGCCCGACCTGGATTGTAACGTTTCCAATGTTCAGGCCTACTTTCCTTCAAGAAGCCTGGGAGTCAAGCAGCTCTTGGTTGGGGCTTGGGTTCAGTCCTTCTGGGTTCAGCCCCTGGCAGCCTGGCTCCTAGGAAAGATGTACTTACCTCAGCTGCTCTCCGCAAACTGCCTGCCGTCTCTGTCTGCATCAGGTCCTTTATATAGGCCTACGCCCCAGTCTTCATACTGACATAAAAGGCCAGTACCCCTTTCTATACTTATTTCTTTAGGCAGTCATTTAATGGGCCTACTTAGGCTGCAATTTTGTACCTTCCTCAGGTTCAACCACCATCTTGTGGCTGGACTCCATCACAAGTGTTTTCACACATTATAAAAATTGTGGAATTATAATACCCAGTGTTATCTACAGTTATTATAATAGCCTATTTTGTAATGTGTGAAAGCAGCCTCAATCTTTGCTTTGGTCTTCACTGTAGAGGATGATAGGGCGATCCATGCTGAAACTATTCTTTGTAGTTGATGAATCGGAAGAACTGTCACAAATCAATGCAACTCTGGAAGAGGTTCTAGAGCATATTGACAACGACAAACTAAATAGTAACAAAACACCAGGACCAGATGATAGTCACACCAGAGTTCTTAAGGAACTCAAATATGAAATTGCAGACCTACTATTGGTAATTTGTAACCAATGCTAAAATCTGCCATTGTACCCGAGGAATGGAGGATAGCAAATGTAAAGCCAATATTTAAAGAGGACTGCAGAGGCGATCCTGGAAACTGCAGACTGGTGAGCCTGAAGTTAATACCAGGCTAACTGGTGGAAACAGCTGTTAAGAACAGAATTACTGGGCATATTGATAAATACAACATAATGGGGAACAGTCAACGTGGATTTAGTAAAGTCACTGTGTGTATTTCATACAAATACAGGGGTGCACCCCCATGTCTGCCCACTTGCAACTGTCCCTGGGTTTGTTTTAAATGAACCTGGCTGCTGCCAGAGCCCACACTCCACTCACGCAGAACACCTTCTACAGACCATAGCATTGTGGGTGATCCCTATGGCATTGCTGGGGCAACCTCTACCTGAAAACATTGCCCCAGATTTGGGCTGTCCACTCTGCAGGCACTGCTCCAGGATGTTCCAGAGCACCACGAGTGGGACAGTCCCAGAGCAGGGACAGCCTGCCATACTTTTGCTCTGTCTGCGCATTTAATGGGCCGCCTTTAAACAGACAGCCCACCCAGGGGTGAGGCAGGGAAGAGGTGGGGCAGCTCTCCGTGTGAAGACATTCACTGTCATAATTTTTCTGAATCTATATTTTTATTTTCTTGGTTTGAGGATGATAATAGAAACTATGAAGAGACAAAATCAAGAGCAGATTATGGCAGGCCAGGGCTACTGTAGACTAGGGGCAAAATAAGAATGCACATGCATTCTTGCGAGAATATGTGAGATTCTTGCACCCCGGCATGATCTCATACCGGGTTTTTTAGTATCTAGCAAGATTCTCGAGAACCTCAAAAACAAAAACACTCTGTGCATGCACAAAATGGCTGCCATGGACATTCTTCACACGTGCACCCCCTGGAGGCCATTTTGCATATGAAACAATCATTTGAGGTTTCTCGAAAATCTCACGACATTCTCGAGATCCTAGAACGTTCTGTGCATGAATTGCTGCCACAGCCGTTCTGCACATGCATGACCGCCTAGTGGCCATTTTCGAGAACCTCACAAGAACTATGTTGAGAAGCCCAATTCTTACAAGATTCTCGAGTCTGAAAATCTCATTGAGAAGTCTATTCTCGATGAGATTTTCGAGCATGTCAAGGGTGAGTTTCAGCCCTGATGTAGACTGTTAGCCCTTTTGAAATAGCTTGTGCCAGCAGAAAAGGCTGCACGAGTAAAGTTACAGGTGTTGCCAGAGGGCTGGGAATCGGATCATGCCTAAGTGGAAGCAGCTGGGACAAGGTGTGTCACTGGTCAGCCCAGGGGGAGGAAAGATTCAACTGAAGTTCAGTAGGGGAGAGTAGAGAGACTGGAGGAGAGACAGGAGTGGAGGAGAAGCTCTGGTCCCAACCAGAGCAAAAAAGGGACTTGGTATGAGTAGCGCCTGATCTGAGAGGCTACTCGGGGGTAAGAATCTGGAAAGAGCTGTGCCTAAGGATTTGGGAGCCAGAGGAGCATTGCCTGTCCACAAATGTGAGTGAAACTAGAGGACTAATGCCTAGCTGATAAAAGACAGTTGGGAAAGACCTGTGAGTAGCCAGAGACTTATATGTAAATAGCTGAGCGACTTTGTATATAGACTGTATTGTAAAGCGTTAAGAGACCTGAGTGGAAATCCCCTATGAGAGTGATTCCTGGGCTGCAGCACCCTGCAAGAACTTAACACCAGGTATGCTTTACACTGCCACACAGATATTAGGAATTATGACATTCAAATAAGTTTGTTTTCTTACTTTCTTATTTGGTGTAAGCCGTAAATTATTATAATAATATTTGTTTTCTTGCTGTTTCTACTTCGTTCTTGCTATCCTTGCTGCAGCCAATCTACTGCATAAATACTGATTAGCAGGGGTGTGCATTTTGCTAGTTTTCTGTTTCACTCAAACAAAATTTTGTAGTTTTGTTTAAGGCAAACAGAATAAAAAAACAACACAATTTTATTTATGTTTTGTCTGACAGGGCCATTTTGATTTCCCAATCCATCCCTCAGGATTGGTATCTCTGCTGGTCAACTGGGATCGCTAAGACAACATGCAGAACTTGACACACACAGAGAATTCCTGTCATAGGTCTTTGTTTGGTGCTGCCAGAACTTGAAGTAGCCAACCAGGGGCACAGAGGGAAGAGAGGGGTCACTGTGAAAGCCATATCGGAGGCGGCTGGCTGGCTGCAGCTGCTTGTCTGTCTGCTAGCTTCTGGCTCTTCAGAGTAGATCTATTATTCATCCTTCATTTCCAAATCAATTAAATCTCCTGTTTCTGTATAATCCTACAAAATCTCTCTTAAGTGCCCCCTATCCATTCAAGAAGTGACTGGTGCAGGCAGCTTTGTCCTCCCTTCTAGTGCTCCTTTACTTCTCCCTAGTGGGCATTAGATTACACTGCATTGTCCCATTCCCTAACAAAGCCATGAATGTAAATTGAAATGAACAAAAAACAAAATTTTAAACAAATGCAATAAAAATGAAACAAAAAAGAAAAAAGAATTTTTTTTCAATCAAACAAACAAAATGAAAATGAAAACAAAGATGTCCCTCCCTGCACATCTCTACTGTTTAGTTTATAGTGGGAGCATTTGGATTGATGATACTGATGTTCCAAAAAATATTAATGATCTTTCCCTGATGAAAGCACGTACCTACACGACCCAGAAAGGAATGGAACCCTGCTGCTAATACGGTCAGGATCAGTTCAGGCCACTGGCCACATGTGAGTGCGGCTGGGAAAGCTGTTATGCCACTCTGGTGGCCCAGTCAGAATAGCAGTCACAACCGATGTGCTGGTGGCCATTCCCATCCCCACACCACTCCCAGTATCCCACCCCCTGCCATGGTAGGCAGTCATGGTGGCCTGGCCATGGCAGACCTAATCCGACCTGAGACATGGCAGGTCAGAACACACGTTCTAACCCATTGTAGCCCACTTTGCTCAGTGTGGTGGACCCTAGCCCGGGCTGTTACTTCAATTGGTTTCTGAGGTGAGAGCCGGGTTTATCACCAACACAACCCAGTACAGCATCTGGTGGTGGCATAAACCAAACATGACAGCAGGCCACGATGGGCCAAAGGGGGCTTTTTTGACATCTGGCTTTACCCTTGCAAACATGGATCATGGGATGGCTACCTTTATATACCTAGTTCTATATCTATTAAAATCGATCTGCCAAGTAAGTTTTCAGACATTCACCCAAGTATAACTCCAATAATTCCTACACATTAACCACCTCTGTCAGAAAGGGTATTTAAAATATTAAAACTGAGATTCTCCTCCTCTCAATATGTCTGATGACTGAAAGCAAGGCTTTCTGAAATCTTCAGAATTTTCCTAACTTAATGTAGCAATGAACAGTGCATTCCTTTTAAATAATGAGGGTGAGATTAATGTCATTTCAATCAGAAAATCACACAGAACGAAAAGATTTAATTTTAAATTCAAAACTTTGTGAAAGCCTCCATAAGAGTAAGAGATTAAATAACTGAAATCTTTACCAATTTATCTGAAAATTATACAAACCAAATCTAGAGAGGGTGTGGTTACTGTGTTGATCCCAAATTTGACACAAAGAAAACAAATTAACAAGATTTATCTTACCATTTTTTCTATATTTTAGATTTATGCTCTTCTTAGAAAAGAGAATCCTACCTCCCAAGCATCTCTCAAAGCTACCTACACTAGTTATGTATGCTCCATACAAATTAGGTGTCCTCCCACAGTTATTGTAGAAAATTATTTACTTCTTTGAAATTTAAAATCATGAAAATTAAGATATGGAAAAAGACACTTTCCGAATAAGTGAATCCCATGGAAATACCTTGTGGGAGTAATTGGTTTATGTATATCGGCCCTTTGGGATTCATACTTTCTTAGAATTTAACATCAGAATGTAGCATTATTTCCATGTAATCTTAGGTGAAAACAAATAGCATGATAGCCAAAGTTGTGAGTTACAAGTGAGTGTGTGTTATACTCACACACATCCCACACTCACACACATCCCATGAGTACGTAACCTAACCAATGGATGTCAGTGAGAGAGAGACACACACACAGCTCCCCGACACTAGTTGGTCAGTTCCACCTGGCCAGTCAGCGCAAGGTATATAAACCAAGACAGTTTCTGCAACTAACCAAGTATTCAACTGACATACTTTTTTCCCCTCTCCAATTAACAAAAAAATTAGGAATGAAAAACAAACAATTGGGACCAGGTGTAAACAAACATGACCATGGTGCAGCAGCAATGTAGCCCAGGTTGGGGAAGGAAGCCACGGCGGACACAGTCCAGGCCAAGTGGAGCCACCGAACAAATGCGCCCATGGCTGGGCCCAGGGAAGGTGGGGAGAAACGTTAATGTGAAGCCACCCCACCACCCCCACGCTGCATCCAGCACCCTGCCCCATGCCATGATGGCCAATGATAGCCAGCCATGGCAGCTGGCTACAGTGGTTCTGCGATTCAGGACGAGTCTGCCGGCCTGAACAAACATGATGGCCACTGTGGCCTGATTTGGTCCAGTCAGGCGGGCCTTAGCCTGGGCTGTAACTTTAGACTGATGTAATGAAAGCACATCCTTCCCCAAATGTCAGCATTGACAAGATCTTTGCTGTGGAGGTTGCAAATTAAGATGATCCATGTGAAAAAGAAACTACTCAAAATGAGGTTGATGGTAACAGTCTATTAGGGACAGCCCATTTAATACTAATAAAACAGCAATTGATAGGAAAAGAAACAAAAGCTAAGGAAATAGAAATG
The DNA here is from genome assembly GCA_003113815.1 of Sphenodon punctatus. Taxonomy (NCBI): domain Eukaryota; kingdom Metazoa; phylum Chordata; class Lepidosauria; order Sphenodontia; family Sphenodontidae; genus Sphenodon; species Sphenodon punctatus. The sequence continues at coordinate 727,898 of QEPC01014780.1, read as the reverse complement.
GTGATGATGATTCATTGACTAATAACAGAAACATTCAAAGAACTCCAATTAACTCCAACACAGTCCGGGGCAATCCCAGGCCAACATATGGTGGCATGACACCTGCACAGACATGCAGGTGAGTTCTGGGCCACAGCGGGCCACTGTCACATCTGTTTTTACCCCAGAAGATATTATTACAGGATGTCAGGTATCCAAATTGGGTACTAATTGGGTACCGAATAGTACCTGAATATTGTGCGCCGATTTGGGTACCACAAAATTCAACAGTTACATCCATTTTTGCAGGTACTCGTTTTGGCTCTACCTATGACCAATTTCTTGTCTCTCTGCCTGCTCACCTTATCATCCTTGGGGAAGGATGTGTGTTTATTACAATGGCCATCTACTCTCAGTCAAATTATTATGGACTGCTTTCAGTGCTATGGCTAGTGGAAAACAGACAAAGTTCCACCTATCCTGCGGAAAGAGAACATGCATTTCATCTTTTTAAAAAATTTGAGATCATGTATTTTTCAATTAAGACCGCATTCACACATTCAGCGACGGGCAGGTCCATGTATATTTTGGCTCTAGGAGAGAATCCAGAAACCAAAATATGCATGGGGTTTGGCCGGTGTGAAAGCCCTCCCCCCCCCTTGGTGTTTCTGGCAAACACCTGAAAGAATGCAAAGCAGGGAAATCCATCTCTTCACTCTTCCAGGTATTTTCTGGCAAAGGCATGCTGGGGGCGGGGGGGATGTCTTTCGCATCGACCAAACCTCACACATATTTTGGCTTCCAGATTCTCTCCAGGAGCCAAAATATGCACGGACCGTCCGGCCACTGAAGGTGTGAATTAGGGCTGTACTGAATAGTACTTCTGGGCACTCGGGCCAATTTCCAAATTTCTGGATACTCTGTCCGGGCACTTGGTGGTACTTTGAAACTTTTTCCGAGGACCCGGAATTCGGAACTCCAGATCTTGGAAATACTCGGAACTTTGGAACAGTAGTGTAACCACAGCATGACCCATCATCAGCAGTGAGTGCACACACTTTGAAATCATTATGCCAATAAAGCAGTGCACAGAAAAGTAGGGATGGGCGAACAGATCGCGGTTCGGGTTCGGCCATTCGGTTTGGCTGCGTTCGTTTCGTCTGTTCGGTTCACCTGTTTGGTTCGGTTGTGTTCGGTTTGTCAGTTTGGATGTTCGGCCGTTCAGTGGTTCAGGTCGAATGTTGAGTTCAGATTAGTATTTTTTTCGGTCGGGATCGGTTTGGTCTTTAGTTTGGTGCAATCAGGAACTGAAAATGACATTTGGTGTTTGAAATAAAAGAAAAAAACTAAAAAACATATTTCTGGCTATAACATTTTTGTTTCTTATTACTTTTTGATGAAATTTAGGGCGATTGTACCCCCAATAGATGGCACCAAGTGTACAAAAATTTGTAACAATTAAATAAAGGAAACCGATTTCAGAAGAAATTGAATGTTGTGATTTTAAGAAAAGCTCCATACACATTCATGGCTACAACTTCTTTATCTTGCATCCAATGTTCATGAAACTTGTGCATGTTACATCCCTCCATATGCTTAATATTTCTGCCAATTTTAGGAAAGAGTGGACAAAGGGTCCTAGGGGTATAAGACATTAACCTGAAAATACATATCCAGCTGTTACATTTTGATATTCCATTCTGTTTGCAGGATATTTGACAGGAATGTATCAAACACCTTTCCTGCCATTTCAGCAAATGTACAGGAGCTTTTGATAAAGGACCCAATTATATAAGCAATTGGTGTTGTCCCTGTGAAGATAATTATTCAGATGAATATCAGCATATTCAGTGCCAGTCAGAGGCAGGCACCCTGCATGGCAGGGGAAGAGAGACTGTAGGAGTAAGGATGTGGAGCAACCCCAAAGACTGACAGACACATTCAATGGCCAAACACATTACTGCAAGCTTCTAGCTTTACAGGACTAATTGGTAGTGGCTTCAAGGTGGGCATAGGGGGCGGCCCTGTGGCGGGCATAAGCAACGTAACTGGGACTTCTGAGATAGCATCCCAGCATTCAGGAGACATAGTTTAAACACATCCAGGATGACCAACTATCAATCACATCCTGCAGCACTGAGACAGAGGACATAAGAGAATTTCTATTGACTCTTTCCTAAACAGATGCTTCTGACTTCCCAGAAACAAGTGGGGGAGATATGTTGGGATGGTCCCAGCACAGAATGAGGATATTTGGTTGACATTTCTGTTGGCCAATTTGCATCACAAACCGATCTTATACCACAGTGACATAAGAGAATCCCAGGCATAGGCCCCTTCTCTACATATGTTGTACAGGCATATAAAATTGGGACCCTTTATAATATCTTTCTGATATTTGGCAGAGATGATCATGAAAGTGAAATATATAGTTCTGCCAAATTTCATGTACACTGGTTGGACTATAAAGATGTTATAGTCAGACATACATTTTGCTCATACCACCAAGACCTTTTTTCCAATCCTTCTGAAATTTGGCAAAGATAGTTAATATGGGAAGGTGTATAAACTGAACAATTTTCACCTATATTAGATGTGAGGCAAAGAAGTTACAGCTAAGAATGTACATGTAGAATATTGCAAAATACAATAATTCAACCGCTTCTAAAATCGGATTCCTTTATCCAATTGTTTTGAAATTTGGTGCAAATAATGAGTTCTATTGGAGGTATAGGCATTCCAATGTTCATCCACATAGCATAAAAAACAAAAAAGTTACAGCCAATAATGTGTTTTCCATTGAAACCAATGGAAATTCAATTCCGAACTCACCGAACGCATCCGAACCAAACGTTCAAATTCGAGCTCGGTTTGAACGTTCGGTTCAGTTGACTGACCTATTTGAGTTCGGTCCGAACTCCGAACTTCCGATTTCGAGTTCAGTTCGAATGTTCGGTTCGGTCGACCGAACTATTCGAGTTCGGTCTGAACTCTGAACTTCCGAACCGCGTTCGCCCATCCCTACAGAAAAGCAGGCTAGCAAGAGTGGGACATTCGCTCAAGAAGAATACAACCCCACAAAACAGTGCAACTGCTTGCAGAAATCCCACCAAAAGCCAGCCAGCAGACAACATTATAACACCCACAAGAAAGAAACCAGACATTCTCACACACACACACACACACACACACGCACACACACACACACACGCACACACACACACAGGGGCACCCTCTTATTTTATTTTTTTAAAGTCATGGCATTGATATTGTGGCACTGGTAACTTGAACAGCACAGGCAAGGGGAAGTGGAGTCAGGCAGAGAGATCCCTCTGGCCTCATGGTGTCAAGCAGCAGGCAGAGCAGTAGAAGTTACGGTTACTCTTTACAATTGGCTCTGCACTGTGCCATGCCATAGCCTTGGTAAGAAAGAAGACAATAACACAACCCCACAAAACAGAAATCCCACCAAAAGCCAGCCAGCCCAGTAAACATAATTATTATAACACCCACAAGAAAGAAAACAGACATTCTCTCTCTCTCTCTCACACACACACACACACACACGCACAGGGGCACCCACTGATTTTTTTAAAAGGCATGGCATTGCTGTGATGTGGTGCCGGTAACTTGAACAGTCCAGACCCAGGAAAAGTGAAGTGGAGCCAGGCAGAGAGATCCCTCTGCCTCGTGGTGCCAACCAAGCAGCAGGCAGTAGCAATGTGGCACCCAATTATTTTTATTTTAAAAACATGGCATAGTGGAAAACATAACCACCATCCCCCAGCATTGGTCCTATGGACAGGACAGGTCAAACCATGCCAGGCCAGATCCCAGGCCAGGTCCCAGGCCAGGTACGTTTCCTCCCCTCCCCAGTTGATTACTTACAGAGCAGCAGTGTTGCACACAGGCAAATTTACTAAAGAGAATGGGAAACGGCTGCAGCCACTTTTATTTTGCCCTGCAAGCCAATCAAAACTTGTCATCTGGCTTACATCACTCAACTGTCCCCTCCCATACCTCCCACCTACAAAACATGGCATGAAGTTTCATTTCCAAAAGTTCAACTCCAGCCAAGTGTGCAGTGACTTCCGAAGTTTTCCAAAGTTTTCCAGGAAATGGCTTTGGCCCACGGAACTTGGAACCCAGAAATTCTGAACCGAAGACTGGAATTTTTGGTGTATTCAAGTTTTCCAAGGACTGAGTTTCAGCACTAGTGTGAATGCAGTCTGAGTCTATTCAGAAGAGCAGAAAATAGTAAAATACCCTGATCTGAAGATTGTCCTGTCAATCCTCTACCATTAAAGTCTTTGGGAGGTCTACATGGATAGTTTGTGGTTTCTGTGCAGACACTCAGGCCACTTTCAGACATGCCCCCTCCCCTTGCACGCATGTTTGGGCTACGGGGGGGGGGGGGAGCATATCTGAAAGTGGCATCAGTTTGGGTAAAGTGAATCCAGCAGTAGTACTGGGGGCTAGGCTAGATAGTCCCTTTCTAGCCCTTGATTATATAACACTATTTCAGTGGGTAGAGAGTTTGTTTCTTCTTTGTCCAACAGTTCACTGAATGTTTCTATTATTAGTCAATGAATCATCATTAGGGCTAAGATTCTGCAATGGTATTTTTCTAAAATATCATGACAGGGTCATGGAAGAAAATATAAAAAGTCATGGAAAAGTCATGGGTCAAAAAAAAATCCATTTTACTTTTATTCAGTGTTTCTTAACATAACATATTATTAATTGTAAGCTGGGGGCAGGAGGAAGGGACCCCGCCTTTCCCTTATCTCACTTAAAATGAAAGCCCAAGGAAGGAGGAAAGGGAATCCCTGCCTCTTATCTCTCTGTGAATGAAAGTCCCAGGGAAAGGGAACCTGTTCTCTCCTTCTCTCTCTTAGAATGAAACTCCCAGGAGGGAGGAAAGGTAGAGTAAGGCATGAGGAAAGGCAGAGGAAATTCTGCCATCTTCTCCATGATGCCTTTTCTAGCTCTGACCCCGCTCTCTGCCTCTAGCTACACCATGCTCAGAAGAGGAGGGTTTCAGAGCAACACATGAGCGCAGCATCCAGCGCTGAGGTCGCTTTTAAATGATAAAGGCAGCTGATCCTTTAATCAGCCGCCTTTCTTTGTGATTGTTTAAATATTTGGCCCGATTTGATGCCGTATCTTTCCCGCATCAAACCGGCCGAGGATTCCTGACCCCACACTTGCGTACCTGGGAACCGCCGCGTTCCCTGGTTTGCAAACAGGGGGAGAAGGGAAGAAGGGGGAAAGCCGGTGAAAACTGCCTCCTCCAGGCAGCGCTGACAAACCCCCTCCCCCCTTCCCCTTCTAAAGCCCCCAGCCAGTGATTAAATTTAATCACTTGCTGGGGCAGAGAAGACGGCTTTTCCCAAACCCGGCTTTCTCCCAAACATGCTTTGGAGCCGGCTTCTCCAAAACGCGCTTGGCAGAGCGCACGTTTAAAAATGCCCTGATTGTGGTATCCACGCTGCTCTTCCGGGCGGAACTTCTCAAGCTCTGCCCTCCACCCCTAACCATGCCGTGCTCTGAAGGGGTGGGGTTTGGAGAACCCCGGAGACATCAGTGCAGCAGTCGGTGCTGACTACAGTCTCCATGCCACTCTGCTTGGCAGCACCTGTCTTCTCAGGGGTGAGTCAGAGGCAGCTCCTCCGGTGTTTTTTAGGCTAAAGTCATGGAAATCATGTGAAAGCTGTAAAAGTTACGGTGAGGGGGAAATTCACTAAAAACGTGACTTCCGTCACTACTGTGACTAAATTTTAGCCCTAATCATCATTACCATTTCTATTTCCTGAGCTTTCATTTCTGTCCCTACCGCTTGCTGTTTCATTAATGTTAAATGGGCTGTCCCTGATAGAGTGTTGTCATCAACCTCATTTTGAGCAGTTTCTTTTTCACATGGATCATCCTGATTTGCAACCTCCAAAGCAAAGATCTCATCAGTGTTGATATTTGGGGAAGGATGTGCTTTCATTGCAGCAGTCATCTACTCAGTCAAATTATGATGGACTACTTCTAGTGCTAGGGCTAGTTGAATAATATTCAGAGAATAATTTATTCAGTGTATCTTGTGATATTTTTCTCATAAATTATTCAGCTATTTTTTCTTATTGCTAGCATGGTTCTAACTCAGGGTTGTTATGTCAGCTGCTCTTCTGTGCTTTTCATTAGCTCTTGGAATTGGTGTAATTTATGCACACTTTACTTATTATCTGAATAACTAAATAGACATCACAAAATTTGAATTAAATAAGAGCATCTGTTTTACTCGCAAATATGCCCATCCCTTCAGTAGAGGCCTGTGAAATATATTCTTGCAGAATTTTAACATTGAAATACATTAATGCAAGCCAATATTTCTTTTCAGGTGTTAAGCAACCATATTATGTTTTACAGAATTCCAACCATTTCAATTTAATGAGAAAAAGCTCTTTAAAATTTATGTGCATATTTTTCAAAAAGTAAAACCGATCTGTGTGTATCTGTAGAGAAAGGCACACTTCTATTTAGGTAATATTCTGAGTTCAGTCCTCCATCCATTAAAGTCAATAGCACAGTTCCCATTGACTTTAATGGATGGAGGAGTACACCCTTAATAAAAAGTGGCCAAAGTGATGTTGCTGCACTTTTGGTTAAGGGCGGCAGCCTTTTGTGCATGTACCATTATCTCCTTCAGGCCGGTCTTTTAGCACGCCCCCTCCAGAAGGGGAAGGGACCAGTTAGGATGGAAACCCAGCGGTTCCAGGAGGTCCTGAGGGAGCTTACCCTGGACGTGGACAGCCACTCTGTGGATGAGCTGGTCCGGCATTGGAACAACTTGCTGGAGGAGGCCATTGACAGGGTGGCTCCGAGAC
>QEPC01014780.1:693298-717908 GCA_003113815.1 Sphenodon punctatus | reverse complement strand
AAAAATCCAGGCTGGGCAGGGTGGGTGGGGGGTGTCCCCCCTTCCACCCACGCAGCCTGGGAGGGGGAGGGGCGAGGAATTTTTTTATTCCATTGATTTCAATGGGGACAGTGCCCCATTGAAATCAATGGAATAAATCCGGTACCGGTATACCAGATTTAATCCGGGAATCCGTTTTTTTGGAAACCGGAATCCGGTAAATCCGGTACCCGGTAATTGCGCTGGGGTCCCGGCCCTAGTAGCCACAGCTGTAGATGTGACAGGCTGCCTGGAGCAAAGCAGTTTGCGAGGAGGAACTTTTTACACACAAAAGTTCTGGGAAAAGCTCTAAGCAAGAAGTTCAAAGATCCGGATGTTTGAGATCTGGGTGAGTGATTTAGACACAGAGAAAGTTCCAGATGTAACAGCAAACATCCAGGAGAAATGTGTATGTAAAAACACCCAATGTTATTGGGGAACAGGGCCTGAACCAATGACTTTGAAGGAGTTGATGGAATTCTAAAGGGGGGAGACAGTTGGAGAAGTCAGTTAACCTGGGAAAAGAAAAGACAGGGAGACATCTGAAGTGACTAAGGAGATGAAGATCAAGAGCCGAGAATAATTAATCATCATCTGTCTTAAAACAGACCAAAATAAGAAACTGTAATTGATGATACTGTACCTGCCTGCTGGGTTAGCAAGTGAAACCCTAAAGCCAAAGGATCTGCCCAGGACATGTCCTCATTGTGATCCACATCCCAGTTTCGCAACAAATTCTTGATTGGTTTCTTTTTATAGTCTCGTTTAATAATTTTGGAATAACTTCTGTTCAAAATAAGAAGAGCTGCAGTGTGTCTCTGGCACTTTAACCACATCTATGCTACCTTGGTAACAGTAACATTCAACAAGGGGGAAAGAACTGAACTGAACTAGAAACACGCTAAGTGGAGCGAAAAGATCCCAAGGCACCCAGCTACTGACTTGATACATCTGGATACAGAATAAATTCAATTATTCCCGGGTGGCAGTAGAAAATACAGGGAACTGCTAAATGGAGATTTGTGAGGTTAGCAGGTTTCCGTCACAAGTGGGGTATGTGCCTGCATGGATTTCATTGTAAGATGGTGCCACCTTCTTCCTCTCTGCTCTCTAGTGCATGTATGTGGCTCTTATTAAAGCCAGTGGGAGCCACCTGCCTATTTCCAGTACAAAATTATATTCTGCGCAGCATATTGTTCAGCGTATATCTAATGTTTTGTGGAAGCAAAGCTCTTTCCCATGCAATTTAGGAGCACTGTAGTGTCCATTGTCCATAGAAATGAAAACATCTATGAGCACATAATTGCAAATCTAATTTTTGCTGTGTGTGTCCTTGGTTAAACAACACAGAAATGCAATTCTGCACTGGCAATTTTTATCACTAATGCACGCCAGAGTGACAGTGCTTTAAAAAAAAAAAAAAAAAGGCACTTTGAACAAATGCATGCTATTCGTTTTGTTACATTTGTCAAAAGGGTGAGAATTGTCAATCTTCCAGCTGGCAAAACCTACAGAATTCTTTCTTTGATATGCCTCCATACCACAGCTTTCATTAATCTTGATGGACATGTGTATATCCCATTAAGAAGATAATATTATAACCCTGAGTTCAAATTAGAAGCAACTTTTTGACTCTTGATAAGTTAAATTGCCTTTCTTGGTATGCTCAAAAGCAATTTTAACTCACGCTTACATACTTTCTAATTTTCTCTTCTTTCTTAATGCCAGCAATTTGTGAATTGTTCCTCCTCTCTATCATTATTCCCCATAACATTCATCTCTCTGACATGAATTGTCACTTATCCTCCTGCCCCGTTATATAGATTTACTTTGAAAAAAGATCACCAATTATGCAGTTTTCATACGTTAGGACCTTGTCTGGAAAGGTTATTGTCTCCTTGATACTAAAAAAAGGCTTCCCTTTGTAGGTAAATGCATCTCTTTGATCTTTTGAACAAATGCTCTCTCTCTGAGATACAGCATAGCATGAGGGACAATTGTAACAGACCACAGCCAATTTCAAACACCACATGGGATGCGAGGTATTACCAAGTATTCACTCAGTGGCTGCCTCAAGGTTCCTCTTGGTGTGGGAGCTGTCCATGACTTGGGCCTGAAGCAGGTCCCACCTATACCCTGCTTCAGGTCCCCTCCTGCCACTGCCAAGCGCTGCCTCTCGGTCCTGCCACCAGTGTGCCGTCACCACTAGGTAGGTGTGCTGGGCGTTTCTGGCGGACCACAGGTCCGTGGTGAAGTTGACTGTTGCCCCCCAGCCCCTGCAAGCTGCTCCCTCACCTGCTCCTTCAAAGCCCTGTAGAGCTGGGGCACTACAGTCCAACTCAGGGTGAAGCGGGAAGGGAGCTTAAAGTTGGGGGCCAGGAACCCAATCAGCTGCTGGAAGCCCTTGTCCTCCACAATGGACAAGGGCTGGCCATCCAGGGCAATCATCTCAGCCAACAGGTGCTTGGCTTTCTCATGAAAGCCTGTGCCACAGCGCCATGCCAATGGCCTTGAAAGATCCCCCCACACCATCTCCTCCATGGTGGACTGATGGCGCTGCTGGGGAGGTTCCTGCTGCTGTTTTGCCCCCATACTGCTCCTGCTGCTAGAAGCAGAAGCAGTTGGTGCAGGATATTGACCCGCTGAAGGTGCCGGGCGACTGGCCGCTGGAGTCGGGAACCCGCTGGCATTCACTTCCCCTGCCTTCCCGCTGAGCAACACAGCACTGTGGCATGCCTTGAGGTGCCTGGTCATTGCAGTTTGCCAAGGTTGGCAAGCACCTGCCCACGCTTCACCACCTTATTGCACAGCGTGCACTGCACCTCTCTGGGATCATCTACCCACACCTGCTTAAAATGATCCCAGACTGAGGATTTCCCCCCACACACCTTCTTGCCTCCCCCGGCGGACACACTGCTGCCAGCGCTGCTGGGAGGGGGAGACGTTCATGGCACTGGTGATGCAGGGCCAGACATCGCCTAGGGTACAGACATCTCCTCTGCAGCACTAGTGTCTGCGTCTTCCTCACTGCCTGTGATCACGGTGATGTCCCGTGAAGGGGAGTACTGGGACCCTGAGGCTAGACTGTCCGTCCCCGCCATCCTGCTGGCACTCTCCCTGTGCCCTCCTCTGTAGCTACTAGTGCTGCTGCTGCTGCTGCTCCTCTCCCTACTGACATTGCCCGGGGATCGGGCCCTGCCTCTAGTAGCCGGGGTGAGATCCACCAGTTCTGGACTGCTGGGGATCGCCTCGACAGTGGGGGACATTGGTGGTCCTGGAGGAACATCGGAAGCAGCCCCAGTACCTGCTCCAGCACCACCAGAAGCAGAGACAGTCCTGCAGGCCTTCCAGTGCCCTGTGTGGCAGTGGAGGAGGGCACTGCCAGGAGGTGACGCTGAGCCACTGAAGCCTGTTGCCCTAAAGCAGAACTGCTGAGTTTGGGGGGTGGGGGTGATGTGCTCTGCCTCTGGCTAGTGCTGCTGCCTGCTGCCATTCCCCGTGCATGGCCCCACCCACCTCTGGCACGTGCCCCATTGCCTTCCCTATGGGCAGCAGATCGGCATCTCCTTCCCTTCTCCATTTCTCCCTCTAAAATAATGTTTATATATATATATATATATACACTAAATCTAACTACTATTAACTAATAACTATTCTAAATGCTATGAACTAAATGGATTAAGTACACACTACTCCTACAAACACTAAAACTAAATCACTAAACGGTAGCTCTATCACTAAACTAACTCCTACAACTGTCTACTATATCTAACCTACTATCTAATCTATCTATCTATCTATGGGATGGGGGGGAATCACAAACAACACAAACAACACAAGGAGGGGTACAACACTTAAATGAAACCTAAATCAATCTAATAATCCTACTCTAAATGAAATAATAGGGGAAGGGAATCAGGGATTGAATATATGGGAGAGGGAAAGGATTCAATGGAGGGTGAAGGGAGGAAGGAAGATTGAACACAGGGAACACAGGGTGGTAAAAACAAAAAAAACACTAAATCTATCTAAGCTAAGCTAAATAAATGAATGAGAATATGGGGGTAGACGGATTGGATGGGTGAAATGGGAGAAGGATGGCTGGACTGGGGAGCTGGGGAATGCTGGGAGAGCGGGAGCCTTCTGAAACGTCTGCTGTTCAGAAACAGTGACTAGCTCAGACGGTGTTGGGAAGGGGGGAGACAGACAGTTTTGTTTCTTGCTGGGCCCACCTCACCGCAAGCCCCATTGGCTCCATGCAGCCTAGCCCGTGGCCAATCACAGACTGTCAAGCCAGTGGTCTGAGGCAAAAAGGAATGGTGATTCGGCAGGCTGGCTGCTGCTCCAACCCAGTCTCTACTCTCCACCCGTTTCCTGGAAGTCTGCTCCTCAGCTGAGTCAGATGACTCCCCCTCCCTGCTACGTTTGGCTTTCCAGTGACCTGACAGTAGACCATGTTTTAGCCACCCAAACTCAACCGAACGTGATCCGAACTGACCAAAGTGTTCGGTCATTTCGACATTCGGAATTGAGTTCAGTATGTTCGGGTTCGTTCGTCTGAACAGCCCGAGTTTGGGCCGAACTCTGAACTTCTGAATCACGTTCACCATCCCTACCATTGGGGACTTAGGTGGCATCCCCCAGAAGTGACAGAAAGAAGGCAAGGTGCTCCAGGGGGCCTGTGTGGGACCACTGCAGGTCAGTGAGGGTAAGTGGTCTGCATTCACTGTGGGAAGGTGGTGAAGCATGGGAAGAAACGGGAGAACCTTAGCAGCAATGGGATAGTCTCCCACCTGAGAAGCATGTAATGGGCTAAGATGCTGGAACTGGAAGGAATGTTAGGCAGTGTGGACAGGAGTGGGCTCCCTGCTGCAGTGAGCAGACCTTCCTCCTTTGATCATGGCAAAGGGAAGGAGGAAGAGCAGCCCCTATCTTGAACCCCCTGTAAGCAGCAGCAGCATCAGGACACTATGGAGGAGCTGGGGTTTGGGCAGTTGCAGTATACAGCGCGTCACCAGGCAGATGGGTGAGATGATTACACTGGATGGCCAGACCTTCAGCATAGGCTGCGTTCTCACCTGCGGCGACAGTGGCGGCAGCGGGAGGGGCGAGGGAAGACGCGGCAATGCAGAGAAGCCGGCAGATGGGAAAAGAGCAGGTGCGAACGGGGATCTGTCGCAGCTTCTCTTGCGTATGTCAGGGCACAAAATCCTGCACAAGGGATTCTGCTGGCTGGTGGCACTGCTTGTGCCCCAGTACCAAATGCCCTCACACGCTACCTTCAGCAGAAGGGTGGTGACCTCCCTGTACCGGGAAGCGAGGGAGTGGATAAAGGAGCAACCGACATGAGGTGGGGCTGTTGTGCATTTCACTATGGACATTTGGATCAGCCAGAATGCACAGCACGTCTACCAGTAGGTCTTACATTGTAGTATTTGTAATACAAATATTACAATCAAACATACAGCTGACTCCCTGCACTGCAATATATGTAAATATAACTTCTGTACTTGTTACTTATAGTGTATAAAAATAAACTAGCTGAAAAGAACAACTTGAGTTTTTAAATAGGTATTTGAATGAAAAAACTCAATATGGACAATTTTTCTGTTATGTTGGTGAGTTTTATAACTCCGCTAATTTGGAGGGAAAAGGCAATACCATGTAGTTTATGAAACTGTCATTTTTGTTGCTTTTAGTAACGAAATGTAAAATAGCAGCCATAATAATGTCAGAATCATATTTGCAAATTTTCCAAGATAGAATAAATATTGCTTTACATCGTAAATTCCTAGCTAAGATAGTATAAGTAAGACAGTTGTGAGAATGTGGCCCTTTTTACATGGGCCTTTCCCACCCCTCTCCCACCCATGAACATGCAGATTTCTGCGTGTTCATGGGTGGGGGAAGCCCAATGTGAATGACACGACGCGCTTGCACATGGTGAATGGGGGTGCGTGCACCCACCTAACATGCATCCCCACTCACACACCCCTACTCATCCCCACGCATGGAGCAACCGGGGGAAACGGTGGTTGCTCCGTGGATGGGGGTGAGTGGGGATGCGTGTGCGGCCGTGTGCATGCCCCACCCATGCACTGGGGCGCCCCCTCCCCCCCTCCCCGGCAGAGCCATGTAAAAACGGCCTGCGAGGAGCCACTTGAAAAAGAACAGAAGGTTGCTGCCTTGTAAACAAGGTTCTTGGAGATGACTCCAAACATTCTCACAATACCCACCCTTCTAGTCCCGCATCGAATTTTCTTATATTACTAGAAAGGTTTGGAAGGAACTGTCATTCTGAGAGGGAGAGTGCTTTTTATACTAGAGGAGCTCGAGACCATCACGTGGTTTATTATTTGAATATGGTGAGCATACCACACACAACCCAGTTGTGAGAATATTAGGACCCATCTCAAAGAACCTTCTTTAAAAGACAACAACTTTCACATCACTCATATGGGGAGGAGTTGTTTGTTTACAAACAGCTTTATCTCCCAGTCCAATCGGTGTCCCGCTGCTGCTGCTGTAGCACTACTAACAGGCAGAGGCAGGTAAGGGATGGAGACTAACCCCCCCATGATGTGGGGGTTCCCTGCACCTGGGCTTTCTCCAGCCTTTCCCAGGCATGGGGCCATGGCAGTCAGGCAGCCGTGGCTGACCCTGGTTGAAAGTCCCAAGACGCTTCTTGCAAGGGGCTGGGGAGCTGAGCGGGGTCAGGGCTAGCCTTTTGGGGGCTCCCCTTCCCTGAAGCAGGGTTGGTAGGCTATTGGGCATGGGGAACAGCACAGGGGTCAAGACTCACAAGGTTGATCAGTAGCATCAGAGCGAGGCAGAGGGAGGTGGCAGCAAGTCCCTCCTCCCCCCTCCCTTCTCCTCATTCATGCCTCTGAAGTTCACCACTGGCCTTCTCACCCTGCCAGCAGAAGCATGGGCACCTCTATTGCACATGCGTGACCCTGCAGAAGAGATTTTTAAATCATTAATAACTTGGTTTTGGCTGCACCAATCACTATATTATTATAGTAGCAGTTGGCATTGATCTCATGCTCCAAGCCTGTGATATTTGGGGGCTCAACACATCAGGAGGGAGGAGATATTGTGGATTCAAAATACTCAGGATGCTATGCATTTTGACCACAGCAAATTAACTTTTAAACAGTCATAACCTTTAATTTTCTGGATGGATCTTCTTCAAACTTTACAAGTCTGATGGTCCCCACAAAATTTAGACATTGATACATTTTCAGAAATGTAGCTCAAGTGGTTCCCTCAAAATCAGGGCTCCAGCAGTCCCCTGTTTATAATCAACAGTGGTTGTGCATTTAACTTTCTTGCAGTGACTGCTGCAAAAAAATTAACTATTTTTTCACTCAGTGCACAACTTATTGCTAGAGAAAGTGATCACGGCTGGTGGTGTAGCTAGTTTTAAAAAAGGATTGGATAAATTCTTAGAGGATAGGTTCATTAATGGCTATTAGCCAAGTAGGTTTTGGAAAGCGTGATATTTCAAAATCCTGCAAGGCAGAATTAGACGAGATGGAAGTCCGGGATCATGCATGTTGAAGGCGGTCTGCATTGTTTACAGACCATGAATTAAATACATTGATTGTGAGGTATTTAATTTGCAGTCTGAATGCACCATGGCGACCCGCTTGTGTAAAAGCAGCCTAAGTATTCAACTTGGTGTTATCGAATACCGAGTAACTGAGAAATCAGTCCGGTACTCAGAACATCCTCAAATGAGCAACATGCAGCACTTTTCCTGATCCTACATCACGGTACTCAGAAAGTACTCGGTACTTGGTTTTATTTTACTGAGTACTGAGACGGAACACTCAGAGCCAGTCCTCGGAAACTTGGAAATACTCAAAATTTTTTTTTTGCTATTCCTAATTATTTCTCTCCCAACTCCTGCCTCCCCAGATCCTCAGAATACCCAGAGTATCCTAGAGAACAATTTTACTGACCGGAATATTCAATAAACAACACAGCAATATGAATAATGTATAATTCTTTGTAACAGCAAGTATAGAGGGTTTGTTTGTTTGTTATCACAAGTTGATTCTAAGAATTATGTCAGCCGGTCAGATAATAAAATGTGCCATTGGGTCTACTGATCCATACAAAATAACTCAAATGTTAAGACTCAAAAATATCAAAAACAATTTACGATCAAGGAATTATAGTAACTGTTCTCAGAATGTCAAAAAAAAGTGAGCAACGAATGTTTACAAAACCAGTAACGACTATTTGCAAACAAGAAAAAAAATCATTGAATAATTTATTAATGATTAATTACCTCCCACCATCAGTTCAGTTAGAAAGCCAGCTGTCATTTAGCCAACTGTCAATATTATAATTGTGCTTTTCTGAAGACTGCAGAAGCTACAGCAGTGATGTGACTAAGATCAATTTCAAAAGCATTTCAGATATATAAATAAATAAAATAAAGGATAAACTCCAATGTCTCTCTTGCTTTATTATGTCCATCATTGTAGTATTTTAACAGCTTACAGTACTTAACAGTAGTCACTTTCTTTTCCTCTCCAATGAAGAAGTTAATTGTCCTTTTTTAATGCTCACTGTTATTTTTATTAATAAAAGATCTCCTCTTGGGGTAGAGGTGTTAAATCCAGAACAATTCATTTGGAGTGTCCAGCGTGATGACGAGCAGAGTTTAAATAAAGATAAATGATCTATACTTAATGCCCGTAGATTGCTTATGGACTGAAGCCAACATGGGTTTTGAAAACCCAGGATAATTGAAGGATTCTCACCTAGTTTATCAATGTGTTCAGTAAGTTTAGTTAGGCGCTGAACCAGATTCATTCATACAGGGAAGCCTGTTATTTCATAAACCTATCCAAATAATTATTTTTAAAGTAAAGTTTAAAATACATTTCAGTCTTGTATCTTCTCCAGTATAGGTTTTCACTGTTTGCAACAAATGTTTCCCATTGTGCTCTATGAAAGGAACTGCATGTGGTAGCTTCATTCTTACCCCTAGCTCAAATGATTGGATGTGTGGTGTGTTATACCCAGAAGAAGATGGCACATACAATCACAGTCCAAGAATATAATAAGAGAACGTCAGTTAGAAGAAGCAGACAAATGTCTTGTTACCGCTTGTAGAAATAAATCTATCGACCCACAAACCTCTTACTCCAGGGCCCTTTTTACACAGACACTCTAACACCCATAAACCGGGTGTTACATTTTATTATACATGTTGCAGGGCACCACTGCAGCCAATCACCATGGGCCCTGTGCACACATGATGCCTCCACCCAGTTCATCTGTGTAAATGCCACTTTCAGTGGGTGTTGGTGAGTGTTTGCTCCCGGCGAACACCCATCTCCACCCACACCCACCCACGGAGCAACCGGCTGTGGCGTACGTTGCAGAGGCCCCAATCTCCACATGGCCCTGTGGCAGGCAAGCCCAGCCACCATACTGCAGGGCCAGTGTGGGGAGCAGGGAAGATGGTTAGCCCACCCCCTCCTGCAGGGAATCCAGGCAGGCTGCTGTCAGTCATCCCACCATGGCACAGGGCGAGGCACCAGCCACACAAGCAGGAGTGGGTCACCCAGCCCAGCCCTGACCTGCCTCCCCTCTCCAGGCCAGCCATTATCCTGTCACCGACTATTAGGGATGGGCGAACAGATCGTGGTTCGAGTTCGGCCATTCAGTTCGGCTGCGTTCGTTTCGTCCGTTCGGTTCGCCCGTTCGGTTTGGTTCGTCGGTTCGAATGTTCAGCCGTTCGGTGGTTCAGATCGAACGTTGAGTTCGGATTCGGGATTCGGTTCGGTCGGGATAGGTTCAGTCTTTAGTTCGGTGCAATCGGGAACTGAAAATGACATTTAGTTTTTGAAATAAAAGGAAAAAACTAAAAAACATATTTCTGGCCATAACATTTTTGTTTCTTATTACTTTTTGATGATATTTAGGGAGATTGTACCCCCCAATGGAGCGCACCAAGTAGACCAACATTCGGAACGATTAGATAAAGGAAACTGATTTCAGAAGCAATTGAATATTGTGATTTTAAGAAAAGCTCCATACACATTCATGACTACAACTTCTTTATCTTGCATCCAATGTTCATGAAACTTGTGCATATTACATCCCTCTATATGCTTAATATTTCTGCCAATTTTAGGAAAGAGTGGATAAAGGGTCCCAAGGGTATAAGACATTAACCTGAAAATACATTTCCAGCTGTTACATTTTGATATTCCATTCTGTTTACAGGATATTTGACAGGAATGTATCAAATACCGTTCCTGCTATTTCAGCAAATGTACAGGAGATTTTGATAAAGGGAACCACTTCTGTTGGCCAATTTGCATCACAAACCGATCTTATACCACAGTGACATAAGAGAATCCCAGGCATAGGCCCCTTCTCTACATTTGTTGTACAGGCATATAAAATTGAGACCCTTTATAATATCTCTCTGATATTTGGCAGAGATGATCATGAAAGTGAAATATATAGTCCTGCCAAATTTCATGTACACTGGTTGGACTACAAAGATGTTATAATCAGACATACATTTATTTGTTAATTGCTTATACCACCAAGACCTTTTGTCCAATCCTTCTGAAATTTGGCAAAGATAGTTACTATGGGAAGGGGTATAAACTTAACATGTTTCACCTACATTAGATGTGAGGCAAAGAAGTTACAGCTAAGAATGTATATGTAGAATATTGCAAAATACAATAATGCAACTGCTTCTAAAATCGGATTCCTTTATCCAATTGTTTTGATATTTGGTGCACATAATGAGTTCTATTGAAGGTAGAGGCACCCCAAATTTCAGCCACATAGCTTAAAAAACAAAAAAGTTACAGCCGATAATGTGTTTTCCATTGAAACCAATGGAAATTCAATTCCGAACTCACCGAACGCATCCGAACCGAACGTTCGAATTCGAGTTCGGTTCGACCGTTCGGTTCGGTTGACCGAACTGTTCGAGTTCGGTTCGAACTCCGAACGTTCGAATTCGAGTTCGGTTTGACCGTTCGGTTCGGTTGACCGAACTATTCGAGTTCGGTCCGAACTCCGAACTTCCGAACCGCGTTCGCCCATCCCTACCGACTATGGTGTGGCCACATATAACTGGAGCTAGTGGCTGCCACTTAAAGCCCTGGAATGGACCTTGCAGTGTAGCAAGGCAGATGGCAAATGAGCTCCTGCGCCTTGGGCAGCTTTACTCCATTTGGGGTAAGGCTTCTATGTGCCGCCTCCGCAGCCTTTTCCTGAGGATGCAGTGTGTAGCAGCCAGTTACCCACCCCACTGTATGGTAGGGGGAACATCTGACGGCCGCTAGACACACAATGCACTGCATCACGTGTTAACGATACCCGGAGTGGGATAAGGCTGCCCAAGGTGCAGTAGGTGACGGTGTCTTGTGTGGCTGCATCTAGACCTATGTTGATAATTTTTTTCATGATTAGGACCCAGGACTTTTGGGAGTTTTCATAAAAGGCATGACCAGGAAGCACTTTCACTCCCAATATGTTCTCTTATAATCAGATTAAATAAATCTTCTTTTCTAAGCTGCAGTCAGTTTGTTGCTGAGTAAGGCAACAATTATGAATCATCCATAATTTTTATTTGCAATTGTTGTTTTATCTATGTCCAATGTAGTACACTATGGGATTCTTAGTGTTTTGTAACTGTTAAATAAGTCTAAGTTATTTTTATCTTGTATATAGTGTTTTCAGTGTCCAACGTGCTTTATAATCCTACTTAGTTAGTTTGCTCTTTCATTAACCTTGTGAGATAACTCATTATAATTCCCTTTTTACAGACAGAGAACTGAAATTGAGATATAGTGACTTGCGTAGTGAGTTCATGATGAAACTAGCAGGAGGTTGTTCTCAGCCGACATTAACCTGGTCTACAAAGGGGGGTCACACAGTGCCTCAGAAATTGTACATTGTTTTTTATAAACCTATGACAGCAAAACCTGTACCTCTTCATAATCCATATATTCTTCAAGGATAATGGGGTCTGTTGTGTCCCACTGGTTCATTCCCCCACCTGTTTTTTTTAATTAAAAAAAAATAATCAGTGAATACTAGAACTTTAGCTGGGTACATTTCAGTGGACTAAATGGAAAAATGAAAGCACTATTGCCCGTGATTATAGAGTCATAGTCGCCCCAAACGCAATGTAGACTTTTGTCTGTTTACATTCTGTGTGTACAGAAAAAAAATCAATATGAATACATGGGGGTGGTGGAAAACACTAGTTACCAACTTACAACTTTGCTTTAACTTTAGATTCTTTACACAGAAGTTAACCCTTTCATAGTGTGATGATTCAATTATGTTTTTTTACTTGCAAGGTTGTGTTCAAAAAATAAATAAGTAACCCATTATACTGAAGGGATCATTTCAACCCCTCCATTAGTTACTATTGCAGCCAGCTATTCAAATACAGACAAGCTCCTAATAGCTCAGGCTGAAATGCAGACAAGCTGTCTGCATGGTGGGTTATCACCCACTTGATTTTTGTTTGCTTATAAATGGTGAAAACATTGGCATGCTAACACTTATTATCAGCTAGATGTTATCTCGTTTACATATGACTGCGCTGTCCCTCATCTAAGGAAATTTATTCAGATCTATTTATTCCTTTGTAAAGTTCAATACCAAGTTGAAAATGTTACTTTTGCAGTTTCTGCACATTTTATGTTCCAGAAATGGGGGAGAAGGCATCAATTCAAACCAGTACCATTAATGGTGGGATTTTACTGGTAACAGTAAGAATCCCTAGTAACCCCATAAGCTTTCTTGTTGGCAATATATTTCTGTACCAAACACAATAAATTTATTTTTTTTAATGTTAAGCTGGAGTCATTTTCAAGTCAATTGTACTTATACTTTTCAACTGTTATTTAATTGAGGTGTATCATACCGCATAAACAGATCAACGCATAAGGTTTTTAACACGTAGTAGGATTAAGGACTATGGTGGAAGATGCTCGAGCTGGTTTTGGCAAAATTCCAGGAAAAGGGAGTTCCAGAACTGTGGGGCAACTACCAAACATTCCTCCCTGCGGACCTTAGTTGTACGAACTTGGCACAGTGATGGAACTAGCAGGAGGTTGTTCTTAGCTAAGCATATGTTGTGATGGAATACAGGGTAGGAGGCAGACCTTCCTTTATGTAGGGCCTCAGTCATTTGGTCTTTACAGGTCAACACCAGAACCTTGAATTATACCCAGAAAACTACTGGAAGCCAATGCAGAATCCATTTTTTAAATATAAACCTATGACAGCAAAAGTGTGCTTCCAGTTACCCACCCCTGTCAGAAGGTGGGATGCAATGCTCTTCACCAGCTGCAGGAATTTGAACCCTGATCTCACTAGTCCACATCCAATACCTTATCCAGTCATCCACTGGCTATCATGGCACAAAACGTTTAAGAACATTTGACTTCTCAAACGTTAACATGACAGCCAACTGCCATGGCATTTTCTTAACTAAGATCATGACTTTCCCAACACTTAATACAGGAAATAATCAGCCTTACTCATTATCTCATGATAACTACTCCAAGCAATAGAGACATTAAAGTCTTGTACAGGTAAGCCTACCACTTAAGCCAGCTTGTCTCATTCATTGTTCCCCATGGAACTGGGGCATGATTCTCCTCTCGCTTCACAAGTATGAACTGTGAATAACTCTGCTGTTGTTGGACGAGTTATATGGTTTAAAATCTCTCTGGGACTCATGCAAAGCTAATTCACATCAATGAAAAGTCTCACAATGACTTCGGTGGGCTTTCAATCAAATAAGAGGATAATTAGATCCCTGGATTCAAGGGCAATCCACCACATGTTTTTGAAAGCACTAATTGCCAAGTTATATCTAGAATGGATTTGCATTAATGCTTCCCATTTTCTATCACATTTGTCTGTCTCAAGCAAGATTTTATATGTTAGGAAAAAGATATCATAGAAGTTTGTCCCCATAATCACTAAAAGAAACTCCTTTGATTTTTTCCCCAGTTCTATGATCAACTTCTCTATTATCAACATATCTTCTTATTTCTAGTTATTATTCTTCAAAGCAAACTAACCAAAGATTTTGTATGATCTGTCTTGTTTGATCAGCATTTTAATGGAAGTTCAAAGTCTGCTAGTATTTTTCTGTTTCTGAATCATTAATATCAGTAAAACAATTAAACTTGAAAGTATGGTGACAAAGCAATTTCCTATATTGTTTTATGTTTTTCCCTGTTTATCCAAACATTTTGTAAAGTATGTTCAACTTTGTCCATTTCAGAGTCTTCTGGCTGAGAATAATATCCCCATATTGTGAAACAATAAGCTATAGCAAAATGGAGTATACTAGAACAGCCACCTGTACTAAGTCTTTGCAGGATTCACCCCCAAATCAGACATGCCACCCAGGCTTCACATCCCCAAGTGTTACTTTACTGCTCAACAGAAACAAAGAGTGCACAGTCCTGCACACGAAACCACAAAACTTCTTTCTGGTGATAAGCCTCTTGCTGGGCTCCCAGTCAACTCTGCATGACTGAGCAGCTTCCCCTTAGCTCCCAGCTTTATATCGGAACAAGCTTTTCGTAGGCTCCCAAACACCTTCTTTGGTGTCTAGGGCAATCACTTTCCCTAGCTCCATCTTATCATCCTCTTATTTCACAGATGAGCTGCTGCATCAAGCACTTCTCAGTGCCCTGGCTTTCATCGTTCAGTTCCAGGAAATGTCCTGTGATTGCAGAACTCTGATCAAGATCCTAGCCTCTTCCCTGGAGAATTCTCTCCTCGCTGGGTCTCTGCTCAGTCTTTTATAGCAGATGCTACCAGCTGAGTTGCAGCTTCCTGTCCACCCAGCTGGAAACACTCAGGTCATTCACAAGGGTTATGGGTGTAAAAGAGTACAGTAACAGCTGCCCAAGTTCATAGGAGCAGAGTGAGTGCAGTGTAATGGATAAGGTGCTAGACTTAGAGCAGGAAAGCCAGGGTTGGAAACCTGCTCTAGCCATGAACTTACTGGGTGGCCTTGGACAAGCCACAATTAATCAACCTCAGTTTCACATTAGTAATAAGTGTGTGTGTTTCACCCTGTGTTCCTTTCACCGTTGTCTGTCTTAGATTATAAGCCCACTGGGCAGAGATCTGTCTCTTCTAACAATAACAATTGTAAAGTGCCAGGTAAACTGCCAGTGCTATATAAATGCTTAATAATAATAATAATCTCCAGGATGGCATTCTTCAAGTACTTATCCTTCTCTGGGCTTACGCCCTACAAGAACTTACTAACCAATCATAAAGCACATGATGTAAGGATGTTCACTAATTTCCTTTAACAGTTTGTTTTTTTAAAAGTAAAATGAAGAATCCCTGCCACAAGGAGATGTGAACATCAGCTTGACTACCTTCACCTGACATCAGACTGGCTCTCCAAATGATCTGGAGGGGCAATTCTTAAATCCTCCAGGTATAAGTGTGTGCCCAGATCAGATAAATAGACTGGCAAAAGAGCTCTACATACCTATAAAGTCTTACACAGCCTGGGCCCTGCTTATTTGTGAGACCGCCTCACACACACACACACCAGGTTCTGGATCAGCCCCTGCAGTCATCTGGGGGTGCCTTGCTGGAGGTTTTTACTTTTTATAACTGACTATGTTTTATAATGTTTCAAATTGTTTTATATTTTTATATATTGTTGTTAGCCGCTCTGGGCCACCTGTGGTGGGAAAAGCGGAATACAAATTTTGTTAATAAATAAATAAATGGGATATTCTGCCTGCAACAATGACCATTCCCCACTTAGAAATCACCCAGGCTTTCTTTCTTACCTCTCTTGACCATATTAATAATAATTTGATTTTTATAGCACTGCCCTCCTTCCCTACCAGGTGGTGCTTGGAGCACTCACAACATAAAAATATGATAAAACAATATAAAATCCATTAAAATATAAATCCATTAGGGATGGGTGAACAGATCGTGGTTCGGGTTCGGCCGTTCGGTTCAGCCGCATTTGGTTCGTGCGTTTGTGTTTGTGTATTCGGGTGGTTCGCCGAGTTCGGGTTCGGCTGTTCTGTTCGGCCGTTCTGTTCGGGTTTGGCTGAAAAAATAACGCGAGAGCTTGGGAAGCCGTAATCGTGCCAGAAACCGGAAATTTGAGTGCGTGTGGAGCTGTGTGGCGAGTGAATGTGTGTTTGACTTGGTGGCTGTTAGTTTTGTGTGTTTTGGTTGTGTTTGTGTTGGGTTTGGCTGTGCTGTGTGTTTGGGTGGTTGGTGAGTGTTGGTGCCTGTTATGTGGGTGACTTTTGTGTGTGTGCGTTTTAAAAAAAAAAATGAAGAAGGTGGTAGTTTTGCTCCCCCGGCTGGGGGCCCACTTGCTGCTCGAGGAGGGGCAGGTAGATGTGGAGGTCGCTGCCCCTACTACACCTCCAGTGGTGGTGTCCAGCTCCTTGGCTGAGGAGCCAGCAGCAGGCTCAGGAGGTGCTGCCAGGTTTGTAAACTTTTTTTCTACTTTGAGGACAAGAAAGACTCTATCCATTAGAGCAAGCTCACTGGCATGTGGGTGGGTGGTGGGCATCAGTCAGTCACACACAGTGGGCATCAGCAGGTGGTAGATGATGTCTGCCACATAGAGAGAGGGTACTGTAGTGTGTGGGGCTCTGGCACGAACAGCACCCCCACCCAAACATGTGCCAGGCTAGCAAGGGTCTCCACTCTCCAGTTGCCATCCCATTCCCTACGCACCCCCAAATAAGGGCAGGCTCTTTCCTCCAGCCAGGAATTCATCTCCCGTCACCATCCCTAGCACCCCAAGGAGGGCAGGGTTTGCACGTGCCAGCCAGGGCTTTCCTAGTTGCAATACCTAGCATCCACTATCACCCCCGGGAGGGCAGGATTTTCACAAAATTTCTAGTTGCAATCCCTAGCACCCCAACGAGGGAGGACTAGAGGCATAATCATAAATGCATGATATTTATTTGGTGTTCTTATGTGTTCCCATTTCAGAGAAGAATGGGATTCCAGCCCCAGCCCTGCTGCCAGGACCAGGCCAAGGAGGAGGACTCGGTGGACCCCTAGGTGGAGCTCGCCAGTGTTGACACCCCCAGACATTCGGCGCCAGTTGTCTGATGTCTGGAGGTTCTACCACAAGGGTGACAGAACTGCCACATGCAAGGTATGGCACGGGGACTGGAACAAAAGGGAATGAATTGCCCTATGACCTGTTAGGAATGGAAGTCCCCTGCAGAATGAGATTGGATGGCCACCCAGTCCACCCACTTGTGGAGACAGAATGCAGACAGGGCTTGACAGACCATTGGTCTGACACAGTATGGCACTTCTTATGTTCCTAGCTTTTTCTGCTCTTTTTAGATCTGCCAGAAAAGATTCCACTGGCAGAGGGAGGGGACTACATCGGGGCTCATCAGTCACATTGAGAAGACCCAAGGCCTGAGAGTGAGGCGGGTGGGTGAGGAGGAGTCTGGAGTGGTGCCCGTGGAGCCTCAGCACCAGAAGAAGGGGGGGAAGGCAACCCGCAAACAGAAGCATATAAGCCCTTCCCCCCCCTCCAGCCCCAATGTGGAAACCCCCCGGGCCCCTGGAGGATGCAGAGGTCAAGGCCCTTAGGGCCAGGTTGCAGCGGTACACCCTGGACCATGTGGAGGCAGTCCAGGGCTCCTCTGCTGACCTGGAGAAGTGCCCGGTGGAGGAGCTGCAGGCGGTCCAGGCGGAGTGGCAGAAGGTGGTGGCATACGCGCAGTATGTCTCCACCGAGCTCCGCCGCGTACAGCTGTACCACCAGGCACTCTCCAGGTGGCATACGGCAATGAAAGAGGGATTGAATCACACCATTCTAAACGTCCTGAGCGAGCACGAGGTCACCGGCCCTCAGGCCTGTGAAGTGCCTCTACCTCTCCTGCCTTTATCCCAATTCTCGGGGGACAGGCCTGGTGGCAGCAGAGCCACAGACTCTTAGTTTTGTTTTTAAGTTTCATTTCCATGTTTGCTTATGTTTTATTTAATGTTGTTGTTGGTGTTGTTGCTTTGTTCTTGTTAATGTTATTTAAATAGTTTTAATAAAAGTTGCTGTAATGTATTTCTTGTTACGAGCTTCGTTTGACCTGTCCAATATTTTTTTTATCCCATTGTGCTGAAGTTCTGGCTGGCAGGTGGCAGAATCTCATACAGCTTGTCGATCCCTTCCAGCAGCACCTGCCACCTCATGTAGCATATTATGAGCCCAAAGATGTGCTGTGACAGCAGCAGGGTCTCAACTAGCAGAAAGCCCCCCAGGAGGTGAAGGGCTTGTATTTGTGTGGGTAGGTGTGACAGAGAGAAAGAGAGACAGGCTCCTCGGCAGCAGACAGCAGGCAGCGGGAGCTGGTGGTTGGAGGGGCTTTTAGTTTCAGCAGCCAGCTTCAGCGGGCATCCATGGGTGGATGCAGAGGAGCAGGCTTTTGGGGAGGGGGGGCAGGCTGGCGTGTGGGCACCGGACTTCTGGATGCAATGGAATGGAATGCAGCCCCCAGTGACTGGAATGATGGTCCCATAATCTCGTTGATGGTCCCTGGGATGGGTGGGCATGACTGAATCAGGGATAGTGGAATGACAGCATAAAGCCTATGGGGCACACTTCATTTGATCAGGCGATAGGTGGTAGCAGGGCAGCAGGTAAAGGGTTATACGCACACAGGCAGGAAGGCACATATAATGTCGTGGGTTATATTCCATCTCATTACAGTAGGTTTGCTGTGTGCTGGATGAGGGCAATGGGCATTAATGGACGCATGAGCACAGATGCGAGTTCGTCTTGGTTCTGGCAGGTGGCAGCCAGAATATACCTACGTCTCTCCCTCTAACCCCCATCTCCCTCATTCTAGCTGGGAACCTCTCTCTCTCTCTCTCTCACTCTGGCCATATAGTGCCGGTGACAGCATGAGTGGGATCGTGTCTGTCTCTCCTTCAAGCAGTAGTTGGACTTTCTCTCTCTCTCACACACACACTTATTTCTCTCTCTCTCTTGACAGCAACCTGGTCGGACAGACAGGCACCTTGGCATGAGAGGCAGGAAGGCGGGCTGAGGCATGGTTTGAGCTTCGTGGCAACCTGGGGTACAGAACACTTGGCACAGACACAGTATAGAGGTCTGGCATCAGCAGCTGTTTCTTTATGCTATGGCATCATGGCACAGACAGCATATAGACCTGGCCTGGGGGCCATTGGCACTGGAAGAAGCAGACATTGGTGGTCATGGTACAGAACCCTTGGCACTGATAGTGTATAGGCCAACAACCTCTTAGACAGTTGATCCTAAGAGATAGGCGAGCGTTGTGAAGGGACGGGCTGGTGCTTGGGAAGGGGAGGGGCAGGCAGAGCTCCCCACCCCCTTATGCTGGATACAAAGCATCCCCCTCCCCCCACCATCTAGATGGGAGAATTGGGAAGGGATCTGTGTTAGATCCTGGGGAAGATGGTGGCTGCTTACCTGCTTCTCCCCATAGAAGGGATCGGGAGGGGCATAACACCCCCCACCCCACTCTTCAGATCTCACTGCATCAACTCCCACCCCCACTTTACAGACAGACATCTTCCCTCATGTTCCAAGCACAAGAGTGAAGTAGATACCTCTCCCCACCCCGAGTTGGGCTTCTCCTCTCATCCTATCGCCACTTGAGAATGTATTTCCACTCCCCTTGGGGCAGGTGGGATCTCCCCACACCCGTCTCTGCTGAGCTCCCTCTCCCCTGAGCTGGTTTATATATAAGTGTACTGATACCTCAGTTTTGTGAGTGGTTAATTTAATACGAACTCACATCATGGTGGGTCCCGGGGCTGGAGTGGCAGCTTCTACGTATTGGCCACAGCCCTCCCTGCCTGTAACTTGGCCCCAGAACCGTGATGGCCGGTTCTGGGGCTGGAGTGGCTGTTTCATGGTGCGGTGGAACGACAGCACAGTGTGTAAGGAATGACAGCTCCAGACCCATCACAGTGGGTCCTGGGGCTGGAGTGGCTGCTTCTCGATGAGGTGGAAAGACATCGTAGTGTGTGAGGAATGAAGGCCCCAGACCCATCAGGGTGGGTCCCGGGGCTAAGGTGGCAGCTTCTGGGTTTTGGCCACAGCCTTCCCTGCCTGTAACTGGGCCCCAGGACCCTGACGGCGGGTCCAGGGGTTGGTGTGGAAGTTTCTAGGTATTGGACACAGCCCTCCCTGCCTGTAACTTGGCCCCAGAACTGTGACAGATGGTCCTGGGGCTGGAGTGGCTGTTTCATGGTGCAGTAGAATGACAGCACAGTTTGCAAGAGATGACGGCCCCAGACCCATCACGGTGAGTCCCAGGGCTGGAGTGGCAACTTCTAGGTTTTGGCCACAGTCCTCCCTGCCCGTAACTTGGCCCCAGAACCCTGATGGTGGGTCCTGGGGCAGCAGTGGCTGTTTATCGATGTGGTGAAATGACAGCGCCCTGTGTGAGGAATGACCGGTCGAAGAACCTGTGGCACAGACAGCATGGGCGGCATTAGGAGCAGCAGCAGACATTGGGTTGTCCGGGTATGGAACCTGTGGAACAGCAGAAACAGCAGCAGCAGGATTTGCCTGTACGCAGCCCCCCCCCGGTGGTTGGATTTGCCAGGGAATAGCTCCCAATACAGCAGCAGACGGCAGCAGCAGGATTGTGTTGGCACATTTGGATTGGCCAGGGCAGAGCACCCCTGGATCAGCAGACAGCAGTGGCGGGATTAACACACCAGTGCTGCACATCACCCAGGGTTGCCAGGGTAGGCAGAGACAGGCACTGTGTCATGACAGGCAGGCATACTGAGGCAGGGTTCAAGCTTTGCAACCTGGGCAGGTGGGCGGGCAGCATGGTATGAGAGGCAGTAGGGACTGCGGGCATGGGCAGGCTTTGAGCTAGGCAACCTGGGTGAGCTGACAGGCACCCTGGCATGGGAGGCAGGAAGGCAGACTGAAGCATATTACTTTGAGCTTTACGGCAAGCTTGGTGGGCAGAAAGGCAGCATGGCATGAGAGGCAGTAGGGCAGGCAGGCTGGGACATTGGCAGCAGGGCACTCTGATAGGGTAGCAAAGACTGTGCAGTGCGAGAGAGCGAGAACCAGTCAGCATCACATAGGCGGACCGAGATCGTATAGCTAGCTATATGCTGGCTGGCAGGCTTACAGTTTGTTTCCCAATGCCACCCTGCATCCTGAGGTCAGTCAGATAAGGTGGCCAAGGCCGTGTAGTATGAGAGAGAGGGAGAGAGAGAGGGAGAGAGAGAGAGAGAGGCAGGGCGGGTGCCAGGTATTAAGAGGGAGGGACAGCACTTTGGACAGGGCCGGCCACACGTTGGCCTTGCCGGCCTAGTAGGCCAAGGGATCGCTGCTGGGATCTATGAATGGCTCCTCCTCCAGATAGGTCTCCACTGCTGTAGAGTCACCATCATACTCCCACTGGTAGCTCTGGGTGGGCACCACCTGCCCCACTGCCCTCAGCCATGCTGCTTCCCTTTTGTGCTGGACCCCATGCTCCCCAGAGTGGACTGCACAGAGGAAGAGCTGCTGGCATTAGGGGTCCTGCTGCTTGTGCTGCTGCTACCCTAGGACTGGGGGCAGGGATAGACCCAAATGGCTGGAGGGGGTCGCTGGCCCCACTCCCACTATCCCCAGGGGCATCCCGCTGCAAAGTTTTGGTAGTGGGGAGGCAAGGAAAAAGTAAAAAGCACCGATGCGTAATCGGGGATCGACCCATTGAGCTAGTCTGCATGTTCAAATATTTGGGGGTGATTTTTTCTTCCAATCAGAGTGGAAAGCCACACTTTAATGCTGTGGTAACCCAGGCAAGGAACACATTGGCTGCCATCCTCAGCTTCTATTATACCCAGGGAGGGCGACTGGTCCTACCGGCCTTACGCCTTTTTAGGGCCAAAGTCATTTCGCAGGGCCTGTATGCTATTGCTGTCTGGGGTTTATCTTTCTTAGACCGTCTGGAAATAATTCAGAATCAGGCCCTGCGGGCTATCCTAGGGGTGCCAAGAGGTACGCCCTCGATTATCCTGAGATTAGAAACGGCAAGTACTACTATCCGAACTTGTGCTCTTAAGTTAACTGTGAGCTTGTGGTTGAGGGTGGCATTGTTTCCCCCTTTGGATAATTCTCTTCTGGCACAGGCAGTGAGGGCTGGGATGCATAGTTTGTGGGCTGGCCGGGTGGAGTCGGAGGTAAAGCTTTTGAGGTTCTCCAGAATATCTCTGGATCATTTGGGCTGTAAGGGAACACTGTCGCTTATCAAAAGACGACTGTCAGACCAAGAGCTGCAGAACGAAGCAGCTTTATTATCAAGTCAGAGGGCTGTGCCTGAGTACCCGTTAGCCAGTCCCCTTGATAGGGAGAATAGCTACTTATTTAAATGGCAGAACTTCAATTTATGCTGGGTTTTTACTAGGTTCCAGTGTAACGCTCACCCCTCAGCTTTGGTGGAAGGGCGGTACAAAGGTATCCCTAGAGTTAAGAGGCTGTGTCAAGTATGTGACATCTTAGAAATTGATACGGCTAGCCATATTCTTCTCCATTGCCCGACCCTCAGTGACCCCAGACAATCCCTTTTGGGCAAATATATTACTGAGGGCCTAGACCCGGGGATAGAGGTAAAGAAGCTGCTGATTTGCACAGATTCAAGGATGTCAAGAGCTGTTTCAAAGTTTTGCCTGCTGTTCCTACAATTAAGAGAAGCTCGTTCGGTTAAATTAGGTGGCTAAAGGAATACTGATGATTTATAGACGCCAAGCTTGGCCAATGCAATTACCGTAGAAAAAGCAAGGTAATATGAGGTGCTTGAACATGCTGCCTAGCTCCCTGTTAGCTGTTAAGCCATCATGGCAAGGTAAATTTTGAGCTCATTGTTAAGCTGATGAACAGGATGTTACAGGGGGCTAAGCTCCGCGACAGCAACCACTGCTGAAGAGCAAGGCAATATTCTGCATTAAATTGTGTGTAAGTGTTGATATAGGGTAGTAGAGGGTATCGTCAATATTGTGAACTACAGCCCTGCTATAAGGGCAAGGTGATTGTAAAATTTTAGGCATTTTATTTAATTAATTATTTTGATTTTAGTTTGAGGTTAGGCTGTATTTTCCTGTATATCTTGTTACAGCTTTTGCATAAACAATAAAATTATTATTGATTATTGATTGATAGACCCAGATGGCTGGAAGGGGTCACTGCTCCCACCATCCCCAGGGGCATCCTGCTGCATGGCCCGCTCTGCCAGCCTGACCTTCTGGACCAGCGTAACCTTCCGGAGGCCATAGACCTCAGTCTCATGTGCCATGTTTCCCTTGATCCTGGGGTCAAGCATGGTTGCCAGGACATATTCGTCCCGGTGCAGGAGCTCGTCGAAGCACGCACTCAGCCCCACCTTCAACTTCCACGCAAGGTCAATCGCCTCATCGGACATTCTCCTGCCCTGACGGCCACGATCCCGCCCACCCCACCCCCACCCCCAGAATCTCATCCAGGCTGCTGCAGAGACTATGCAAAAGCGGGGTCACCTGGTTGAGGGTGGCGGTGGAACTGCTCAATGTCTCCATGATGCCCAGGAATGGTCTCAGGACAAAGACAGTTTGGGATATAATCTCCCATTCCTCCCTGTTATACCCTGGAGGTGCCTTGATGTCTGTATCCAGTTCCACCTGATGCAGGGTGGCTTTCTGTTCAAGAAGCCACTCAAGCAACAGGAAGGTGGGATTCCTGATAAGGGTGTGCACTAGGGCTGTAGTGGAAAGTCGCAGCAGTAGCTATTTCTGCCGGAAACAGGGTTTCTGCAATTAGTGGTACGGCGTGGCAGAGGCTTTCATTCCACTAGTTTCATTCTGCTTCTTCCACAGTTCCACTAATTTCATTCCGCTACTTCCACAGGCTTAACAAATAGCGGAAACATGCCATTTTCACTACTTCTGCCATTCCGCCAGCACCACAACATAGTGAAACAGTGATTTTCCAACAGTTTCCAAAAATTCTGCAATTTTTCTGATAGTTTCCAAATTTGCAGAATGCTGGCGGAATTAGCAGAATGTTGGCCGAAAAGCCGCGGTGTGGCGCGGGCAATTCCGAAATGGTGGAATGGAATCGTGGCGTGGTAAAAGCTGCTGCCGCTTCAGCCCTAGTGTGCATCGGGGACCCTTGCTCGGCCTGCTTCTCCCGGAGGAGCTCGCTGCCCTTCAGGCTGTGGTTGAAGAAGCCCACCAGCTTCCTCCCCCGCTCAACCAGGGAGCTAAGGGTGCTTGGCCCAATCCCCTTCTCCCCCAATCCCAGAGCGTCCTTCACCACAAGATGGACGGTGTGTGCGGCGCCAGGGATGCTCGTGAAGCCCCCATCATGGACTGCCTTTAGGATATTGACCATGTTGTCCGTGACCACACACCCCTTGGTGAAGTCTGCACCTTGCATGACCCACTCCCTCACCATGGTGGCCAGGGCTGCCTCAAGGTTCCTCATGGTGTGGGAGCTGTCCATAACTTGGGCCTGAAGCAGGGCCCACCTATACCCTGCTTCAGGTCCCCTCCTGCCACTGCCAAGCAC
>QEPC01014780.1:666703-684573 GCA_003113815.1 Sphenodon punctatus | reverse complement strand
AAACAAGCAAGCAAGGGGGCATGCACACAACAGGGGAGACAACACAGTCTTACCACACGCAGAGGGGAAAACACGCAGGAATCTCACACACCACAGACAGCACGAGTACTTCCTCAATCACCCTAGACAAGAATGGGAAGGGGGTAAGAGACGTTGCTCCACCAGCTTCCTGTGGCCACACCAAGGCTTAAATACTTCCTGTGGCCAACCAGGAAGCTGGGAGGCAGGGCTAAGGCAACTGGATACAGCTGGGAGGGGGCATGACACACAGGGAGCAAGCACACAAGGGAAACAGAGGGAGGACAATCCAACACCCTCACAAGCCCACCAGGTGGCGCAGAGCACCGGACAGCCTCTCCAGCACCCCAGGGGCCATGGGTTCAAGGCTGGGCTGTGACAATTGTGACAGAGAGTTAGTTTACGAGCCTATGGCATCGTTGTGCAGGTAGCAAAGAAAAGGTGCCCTTATAGCATCTGCGAAGTCCCGTCCAGCAGAGCTTTTCCAGGTGGTGAGGGGGCTGATCGGTCTGGCCTCCCTCTGCCTGGAACTGGAATCTTCCAGTGCCCGCTGTGACATGTTTGTTGATTATTTCACGGATAAAATGGCTTGGATCCACCACAACTTGCGGGACCGAGTTGGGGTGGGCGGGATTGTTCTCAAAGGTGTTGGTGCTCACGTATAAAGCCCAGGCCCTACATACCTGTGGGATTGCCTCACTCCCTGGGCCCGGGGAGTATCCTGGGGGGCAACTATGGAGAGGATGTTCTCGGTGGCCATATCCAGGCTGTGGAACAACCTTCCGGCAGAGGCCCAGGTGACCCCCGACCTCTCCTCCTTTCGACGACAAGTGAAGGCGTAGTTGTTCTGCCAGGCTTTTGGTGAGGGAGATGGGTGAAGGGTGGGGGAGGATTGAGGGTTAGGGTGGGGGGGGGGTTATGTTTTTTTCCAGTGCTGTCCCCCATGTGGATGATTTATTTTTAAGGTATTTATTATTGTTTTTTTATATTGTATTTTAATATTTAATTTTATGATCTGTTAGCCACCTTGAGTGCTTTAGCAAGAGGGGCAGGGTATAAATTATGTAAAATAAATTCATAAATAAAACAAATGGGGCTCCATTTGTTTTCGTACTAAAAAACCAAAACCGAAATGTACAGCCCTACTGCTTTGTTCTTGGCGTAGTCATCTACACCAATGTAATATGACCCTTGAGGTCCATTCCAATTCTAAAATTCTACTATTTAGTACTGGAGGAATTTAATACCTACTTTGCAGACAAAATCACTTGTATTCATCTCAACTTAGGGGCTACTAGTTCTTTGGAAGAGTCGGAGTTTGCGACTGTGGAGGCTCAGTCTTATCCTTTTTATTTGGATCAGTTTCAGTTGGTGTCACCCACCAAGGTAGGGGCTGTCCTTGGCAGGGCCGGCGTTAGGATTTGTGGAGCCCAGGGTGAAGATAAAATGTGAGGGCCCTGGTGACCCCTTCCTCTCGGGGGCAACCTCTGTGGTGCCCTGAAGGTGGTCATGTTTGGGGCCCCATGAGAGGGAGTGGTGCTCCCACAACCTGTCCTGGTGAAAATAGAGGTCACTGCGCGGCTCTCAAAAAGACCAGGAACTGGGGTAACTACCCCAGGTCGCCCTGTCATAAGGCTGGTCCTAGTCCTTGGGGAAATGCAGACAATCAGTTGTAAATTAGACCCCTGCTTGTCCTGGTTGGTGAAAGCTAGCTTGGAGAGACTGGGGCCAGTAGCGTAGCATCCATTGAGTGAGCCCAGCTTTATGCTGAGGGCCACCAGCGCCAGGGGGCCTCTGCCTCCCGGTGGCACTAGTGAAGCTAGTATGGCTGGGGGGCTGAACTGCCTGCCTAGCCTGCATGATGGACTGCTCTGCTCTCTGTGCCAGAGCAGTGGAAAGACGGATTTAGCCCACTGCTTCCCCCTGAGCTGAGCAAGAAGAGTCTCTTTGCACTCACAGCAACTCTCTGATAGCCCAGGCAGAGCAGCTCAATAACTGATCATAATAAACAAACAATCTGGGAGGGAGGCTGGCCAATCAGGCTCCCTCCTCCCCACCACGTGATGGATTATGTGGTAAAGATTGAAAGTGGTGGTAGATGGGAGCACGCACGTGGGGTGCCCACCAAAAATGCTCGTGTCTTCCAGGGTGTAGTGGTGGTGGTGTGGGTTTGTGAGCTGTGCTGGCTGGCGCCTGGGTGCTGACCTGCCCACCCCATGCTGAGAGGCTGGAAGCGGAGGAACTGGGTAGGAGCAGCACACAGAGAGAGGCAGCTCAGCTCCCTTCAGCTTCTAAGTTCTCCTCCTCCCTGCTTGGCCCCGCTCCCCACTGGTTGCTGCCTCAGCCTCTTGCAGCAGCTCATCGTCATTGTCTCTCCACTCTCCCCTGCAAGGGGAGCTCACTCACTCAGCTCAGCTGGGAGAGAGGGGAGAATCTGTGCAGGCGGCGAGAAGGAGGGCCGCACCATCTCCCGGTCTGTGTGGGACTTGAGGGGGGAAAGGGCAGGGGGTCTATGTGGGGCATGGGCTTGGGGGAGAAAGAGGGCTGGGGCAGAAGAAGGGGGGGTCTTTGTGGTGCTAGAAAACACCTGCAGATAGCAGACTGTGCTTTGCTGGGAGGGAATGCTAGTCACTAAAAGAGAAAATTAGAGAGAATGGCCTCAGAGCTGTATTGCTTTCTGTGCTAGCTCAAGTCCTCCCTTCTGAGGGAAAGGTGGGATTTCACATCGGTGAATTTTATTTATTTATTTTTCTTTCCTTACTTTTATATGCTTCCCCCTCCTGCATAAGCATCTCAGGGCGGCTAACAGCATTTTAAAATACATAAAGTTTTTTAAAAATCAACATTTCAATAAAATAACACAACAATAAAACCCCCACCGTAACCCAACCCACCCATTCTGTCTCCCGGCCTGGTGGAACAGTCAGGTCTTACACTGTCTACGGAAAGAGCGGAGGTCTACGGCTGGATATTGGGATGGGTGATTATGTTCAATAAACAGCTACAGATTGTGCTTTGCTGGGGACTATGGTAATAGTAGGTTAAAGAGAAAATTAGAGTGAATGGCCCCAGAGCTATTTCAAGAGCTTCAGAGCTGTCTTGCTTTCTGTGTTATCTCAAGAGTTCAAAGCCCCAGAGCTGCCATTACCATTTTTCATGCTGCAAAGCTGAAACAAATTAACAAGTGTGCCTCAGAGCTCCAACCAAATCTACAACTGTGCCGCAGAATGAAAAAGGCGAGGTTGGGTGCTGGGGGGGGGGGGGGGGTGGAGGCAGGAGGGGGGGTTTTTTTGATTTCTTGGTCAAGAGCCCATTCCACCCTAGCTACGCCCCTGCCTGGGGTCTTTGCTTTCTGAGATTGCCATTGCCTTAATTCGGGACGGCAGTTGTTCAGTCCCTTCTCAAAAAATAATCACTTGACGATGACTCCTTGGGAAGCTATTGCCCCTCCTCTAAACTTTCCTTTTTAGAGATGTTTACTAAATGGGTGGTTTCCAGGCAGATACAGGGACAGCTAGATGCAATCATATTCCTGGACCCATGTCAGTCTAGCTTTCGTCCTGGGTATATCACTGCTTTATGTCTACACCTACATAAAGTTAAATAAACATAAGCTTTCATCCAGCAGTGGGAATTATATTAGTGGACATTTGCATAGAATCATATTGAAATCAATGAGCCTGCCTGAACAGTTCTTGTTGCAAGAATAGCACCTTCCATTCAACATTTAGATAACTTCCATCAAATACAGGAAGAAGTTAGGCATCAACAAAAAGACTTTCATAGAATTTATGCCAGCTGCATTCAATTTAAATTCAGTATAAAGAAAACCAAGATGCCTACACCTTAGATGGCACTACACAGTGGACAAGATGAGTGTCTTCACACAAGCGGCGATATCCGGATCCCTGCATAGCCTCATGACCAGACATCGCCGCTGCCACACAGCAGGGCAAGTGCAAGGCACTGGTCAGATAGTTCTGGGGAAGCCGCATGAGCTGACCCCATGGCCAGGAAAGGCTGACAGCCACACAGGCATATGCCTGGCCCTGCTCTACCTCCCTCCACTGGCTGGACCTAAAGCCTGTCTGCAGCTGTTGCTCAAAGCCCTGCCATGGAGCTCACTGCACGGTGGGCAGAAGGGGCCCAGCCACATGGGTTGCCCTGCTTTGGACAGCCTTACTCCAGTTGGGGTAAGCCGGCTCCATGACATGTCCTTGGAATTTTTCTGAGGACACACTGTATAGAAGGCAGCTGTTCACCCTGCCACGGGGTGGGGCGAACATTTGGCTGCTTCCAGCTACACGATACACTGTACCTGGCTGCCCAGGGAGGGGTTAGGCTACCCAAAGAATGGTAGCCTCTTCTCCCCGTCTTATCTGGAGACACCCACTCTTTCCCAAATGCACATTACACGGAGTAAGACCCCAACAATATCTTTGGATCATGAAAAATCAAGGAATCTGGTCACTGCCTCATGTTCTACTAGGAATGAAGAGAACTGACTGACTGCCGTTCAAGGTAGGCTTCGTTTAACCTTTGCCCCAATCCAAATGCCATTTGTTACAAGTCTTTTTCAACTAGTGTATTTGGGCTTGAAAATGACAACCCCAAATTCAAAGAGAACTCAAATTCTTGGAGAAAAAAAATATCTCCATATATAAAGATAGAGAGTTATGAATGACTTACAAATTTTCATCCATCCATCCAACACAAACGAGTGCCGTCTCTTCTTGCCAATCTTTCAGTTTTACATCAGCCACAAATGGCTTGACACCAACATGTTCCAAGTATCATCAACAATTACTTTATGCTTCACAATGACAAGACTTGTGATAAATTCCAAACATTTGTCAGCTTCGTCCGAGGATAAAAAATTATGTCAAGTGTCAGGCTCCGGGGTACGGAGCCGTGGGGGAATTCAAGGAGGGAGAAGGAAGGCCAGGAGTATCAGGTTCCAGGGGACGGACTTGGGGAGAGGGAAACAAAGAGGGAGGAATCCAGGCCCAGGCACAGGGGGGGGAAACAGGTGGCCCCAAGGCGACCCTCTGAAACCTCTCAGTCGCTCTCTTGCACCCGAGAGATTAGGTACTCAGCAGCATTACCAGGCACCCTGGGCTAAGAAGGTACGCGACTCATCATCGAGGTCAGGGTCCGGAGCCAAGGGTGGAACCTGTCTCTTATACACATCTAGATGTGTATAAGAGACAGCAACAGGGGAGACAACACAATCTTACCACACGCAGAGGGGAAAACACGCAGGAATCTCACACACCACAGACAGCACGAGTACTTCCTCAATCACCCTAGACAAGAATGGGAAGGGGGTAAGAGACGTTGCTCCACCAGCTTCCTGTGGCCACACCAAGGCTTAAATACTTCCTGTGGCCAATCAGGAAGCTGGGAGGCAGGGCTAAGGTAATGGGCTACAGCTGGGAAGGGGCATGACACACAGGGAGCAAGCACACAAGGGAGACAGGAGGGGGAAAACCCCGCACCCTCACAAGCCCACCAGGTGGCGCAGAGCACCGGACAGTCTCTCCAGCACCCCAGAGGCCACGGGTTCGAGGCTGGGCTGTGACATCAAGTCATCCCAGAAGAATCTATCCAACCCATCAAAGCCCATTGTGGTACAATCAAGCTGCTATCACTAAAACTGTCAGAAAAAAAAAATGCACTGGGTTTTCAGTCATGACCACTGCATCCTCTTTCCCATCTCTGAAGATTTTTTTTTTACTTGAAAAGCAACTTAAAATACCATTGCTTAGTTACTTTTGGATGGTGGAGAGACTGCTGGCTGCTTATATTCAATAAGATCAAAGCATGTCAGATTAAAAAGGGCAAGCTGTGCATGCTGTGAGTGATAAAACAAATGGTTTTATTCTTCTATGTCGAGATTCACAAAAAATGCAAGTTTTAAAAACCTAAGACAGATATCTGTTCTATTCCAATTCCTCTGCCTTACTTTTAAAACACCCTCCCTGAAACATACTAGAAGCATCCTGGGATAGATCAGGAGGCAGCTGCATCCTGGCAATTAAATTCATGATTAATTGATATTAGAGTGTGGTCATCTGACACATAGCCAGACTTCAAGACTGGGTCCAAGGGCATAGTGGGATCAGGAAGAATCAAACCCAGGAAAAGAATCAGGATTGGAGTCACAAGAGGAGAAGGATATGATTGGAGACAATCGGAAAAGGAATGGGTGAAACCAAGTCCAGGCAAAGGACAGGAACAAGATTAAAATCAAGCAGAGGTCACAAACACTACATGAACATGGTCAGGTAAAGGCAAGGGAACACACACAGGCACACGTCAGGTTCACAACAGGAACAGGACAGGCAGCAACAGGCTCAGAACAGGACAAGCAGAAGCAGGTTTTCCTTTTCATCCAGCTTCCTTTGGTTGCAAGGTAGCCTTTATCTGGACAGACAGTCATGCAGGAAGCTAAGTATAGGTGTGGCAAGGGACTGGGAAGTTTTTAGACTAAAGTCAAGGTGTAGCATGCACATACTTACACACACACACACACACGGGATGGGTGAATGTGGTTTGGATATTCGGAGTTTGGACCGAACCCGGCTTGTTCGGATGTTCGTACCGAACCGAACTTAAACACGGTCGAACAGTTCAGTCATGTTCGGGTGAGTTCGGACGAGTTCAGGGGCAGGAAAAACGTGACTTCAGGTGGGAAAAATGTGACTGGAAGGGGGATGCAGCTGAGGAGCAGACTTCCTGGCACCAGGGGTGGAGACCAGGGGTGGTTTCAGGGTCAAATGATACCGATACAAAAAAAATAATTCAAATTCGGTATCGATAGCGCTATTTTCGAATGTTCGTCCAAGTTCTGCCGAACCAAACTCCGTCGAACCGAACAACCGAACCCGGGTTTCAAACCGAACGACCGAACTTCTGAACATCTGAAACGCGTTCTGTTCACCCATCCCAAATACACACACACCATCCCTCAGAGCTCTGGAGACACCAGTTTGGGGCCTGGTTTCTGACAGCCAAGAGCTCTTTGACA
Organism: Sphenodon punctatus; assembly: GCA_003113815.1. Taxonomy (NCBI): domain Eukaryota; kingdom Metazoa; phylum Chordata; class Lepidosauria; order Sphenodontia; family Sphenodontidae; genus Sphenodon; species Sphenodon punctatus. The sequence continues at coordinate 677,525 of QEPC01014780.1, read as the reverse complement.
CGTATTAGTTAGTGCAGACTAGAGCAGCCATAGTCTTCTTTGACAGGACAACATTGCGGTTGATCCAGGGTCTTTCACAAAGGAGACTAGACACTGCTGATGTTTCAAAAACAAATCATAAATGATTTTATTAAGGTTAATGAAATGCTGTTGCACTGTTTACACTAGGGGTGGGACATCAGGTCAATTACCGGTTACCGGCTTTACCGGTTACCGGATTCAAAAAACCCGGATTACTGGATTTGTACCGGTTTACCGGTACCAGATTTGTTCCATTGATTTCGATGGGGAACTGTCCCCATTGAAATCAATGGGAAAAAAACCCCAAACCTCCCCCCTCCCCCTCCCAGACTGTGCGGGTGGAAGGGGGGGCACCCCCCACCCACCCTGCCCAGCCCAGATTTTAAAAATAATAATTTTAAAGTCCCACTCCGTACTAGTGCGGGCTCCGGGCTGCTGCCGGTGACCCGGAGCCCGCACCAGCAGGTACTAGGGTGATCCCTGGGGTGGGGGGTGGTTTAACACCCCCCACCCCAGGGATCACCCTACCTCCCCACCCAGGGATCGCCTACCTTGTGCTCCAGGTGGCGGCGGCGGTCTGAAGGTGGCTTCAGCGCTGGCTGTGGCTGCCAGCTTCAGCGCTACTAGGCCTTCCGGTGAACTTCTGGGTTTCCCGGAAGGCCTAGTAGCGCTGAAGCCAGCACTGAAGCCCCCGGACCGCTGCCGCCGCTGCCACCACCACCAAGAGCACAAGGTAGGTGATCCCTGGGTGGGGAGGTAGGGTGATCCCTGGGTGGGAGGGTGTTAAACCACCCCTCACCCCAGGGATCACCCTAGTACAGTACTAGTACCTGGTTACCTGCTGGTGTGGGCTCTGGGTCGCTGGCAGCAGCCCGGAGCCCGCACTAGCAGGGACTTCGGGGGGAAATTTTTTTTAAAAAAATCCAGGCTGGGCAGGGTGGGTGGGTGGTGTCCCTCCTTCCACCTGCACAGCCTGGACTGGTGAGGGAAAGTGGAGTTTTTTTGTGTTTTTTTGTTTACATTGCAGCCATTCATTTGAATGGCCGCAATGTAAAAAATCCGGTATGGGGAATCCGGTAACTTACACCGGATTACCGAGTTTAATCCGATACTGCCGGTACACCAAATACCAGGTAATATTGGATACCGGAAGATCCGGAAGTCCCACCCCTAGTTTACACCAGTTGAGGTTAAAGTGTCTCAAGGATTTCCCCCCTCTGTTTGAGATAGTAACCGCTTAATCAATGAGCCCATGCTTAAGTTTGGGATTGCAAGTTGTTTAGGTAGTCAGTTCAGGTGTTCCTAAAACCAGCCACTGTATTTCCTTACAGCCTTTCCAGCTCAAATTGGCTCCACGAATCTCCTCCGCTGAGATCCTCTCATGGCTATCAGTCTTCCAGCCACAGTCCACACTGTTCTGCACCACCCAGTCTACTCCTGCTGTCTTAGTACTGCAGCCTTGGAGCTGCAGCTTTTGATGGCAGTTTCCCTCATACAGTTACGCTCAGAGTATGGTAACTTTCCCATTGCCCGTCTCAGGAGCTGTTAGCCAACTGCCCTCTACCTTAGAACCAATTCTTTTAAACTCCCCAAGATTCCATGTTGCAAGTGCTGAACCTGCAACACAATCCAGCTTCTTATTGGCTAATGCAGTCCACAAGTTCCACTTTTAATATCAAACAGCAACTGGGCTCTCCGATACTGCTATTTCTATGGGCAATACAATTTTCCTTATTGTCTAAACTATTCCCAAACATTATAGCATCTCTAATTTATTCTAATACTAAGGATGAAAACAGACATGACACTAACCACCCTTTAACCACCCTTGGTGGTCATTTATGCATGTTGCAGGGCTGCATAGGGCACCAATACAGCCCTGCAACATGCATAAATAACCACCAAGGGTGGTTAAAGGGTGGTTAGCGTCATGTCTGTTTTCACTCTAAGACTGAGTGTGGGGTAGTAAAATCCTCCATATCAGTGAGGCACAACTGGCTCTCTTGAAAATGGATTTAGGAGAGAATAAAATCACTTAATAAACTGGGATGTTTACTGATATTCTGAACATCAAGTAGGGCATCTTCTGACTAGCATGAGATAGTGATGGAAACGTGGAGACTGGAAATTGCTTTGGAAAACAACAGGATATGTTCTGGACACTTCACAAGGAACAGCTATTTTACTGTATGATTATTTGCAGAATGTTAAAGTAGCCCACACATTTATCTTCTAAGATTATTGTATGGAGACACCTCCACATTGCATTTCCAAAACTTAATGCTGTCTCCCAGCTTGCCCACCTGGCTACTTACTACAATGCAAAACAAGGACTCTAAAAAAGCCAAAACTCTCATGCCCACCCTCGTTCTTGAGGACTTCAGTATCCATGTGGACACCTCCTCTAGGGGTGTGCATGTTGTTTTTGTTATTACAATAATGATAACAAAAATTGTCATTTTGGTTATAAGTAATAACAAAAACGACAACCAAGAATAATGGCAATGATAACAAAAATGACAACCAAGAATATCAACAACAGTAATGATAACGATATCGATAACAATAACAAACAAAAACGATAACGAGAAACAAAAATGACAATGTTGTTATTGTTATTATTAGTGCTGTGGCAGTTGGGTTTTGGAGGGAAAATGTGGACAGGGGAGGAGGGAGCAAACATCTCGGAGTCTTAACAGGTTTGAACTCTTGAACTGTGCCTGTGTTGGAAGGGGCGAGCAGCTCAAGAGTATCTGATGTATGTATCGCTGGCCAATGAGCAGCATAAGCAAGCCCCAGCAGTCTCATGGCACTCTGTGATTGCTCAGTGCCAGCTGCCTCAATCAGGGGGGCTCTGGAGAAAGTCACTGAAACTCTTTATAATCGGAGGGCCAGGCTTTTTCTCTCCATTCTGTGAGATCTCTGCTTGTCAGGTTGTGTTTACTGTGATGCTTGCACACAAAAAATCCTCCCTAGATCTCATTGTATTACCACCAATACCTTTCTTTCTTCAAACCCTACATTTTACCTTCTCCATTTCCCTGCCCTTCTAAACTAAACTGCCTAACTGAGTCAGACCAATGGTCCATCTTAGCCCAGTATTGTCACAACCTGACACGGCAGCAGGGGTTTCAAATTCGGGTCCAAATCCGGCTCTTCAAGGTCTCCGTCAGAGGCCATCCCGGTGTGCTACCTGAGACCCCTCCAAGCCCCCAGCAGAGGCCTCCCCCAGGCGTGCTACCAGGGATCCTGGGGTGAAGATGCCGGGGATTGGATCTTGGACCTGACACATGCAAAGCACACGCTCTTACCGCTTGAGCTATACCCCCTCCCACATCCTCCCCCCTGTACATTATAGATAGATAAGTAGTATAGATTAGATATAGATATATATTATAGACATATAGATTCGATTCGATTAGTTATATAGATAACTGATTAGATAATAGATGGTTTTCCTTTTCCCTTCTCTTGTCTCCCTTAGATTTAGATAGATATCAGTTGTGCACAGGAATCGATACTAATACCAAAAATAAAGTCTTTGTTTGAAACTGTACCGATATCAATAATGATATTGATAATGAATATCGATAATGATATTGACACCGATACCGATATGAAAATTATACAAAAATGATAACAATAACAAAAATGACATTGTCGTTAGTAACAATAACAAAAACAACATTTTTGAATAGCAAAAATGAAAACAAAAAACAAAAATGACATGAGGGCCTGGTGCACACCCCTACTGACCATGTTGTTTCCCACTTACTCTCATCAACCTCTTATTTTCACCTTGCCTGTGGACTGACTGCCCGACACATCGTGATGGCCAAAATAACGCATTGTGACTTATCAAAAAACTGTTCTCTCTTGGATCTCTCCTTGGACGGCTTTCTTGTCTCTGGCCATCAGCTTGCTTCATTCCATCTCTCCCACTCGGCCCCTTCCGCTGGCCCAACCTCTTGATCTTTCCATGACCTTCAATCCATTGAGCTTCTGGACTTTGCTTCCTCCTTATCCCCCCCACCCCTTCTCTCCTCTACCACCTGCCCAGACTCTGCTGTCTCTGCCTTCAACTCATCCCTTTCCTCCACCCTTTCCTCTGGGTCTCTGCTCTTGACTGGTTCTCTTTGTATCTCTCAGACCACTCTTTCAGTATTTCTCTTGCTGGTACTTCGTCCATGTCACTCCCCCTCTTTGTGGGAGTTCCCCAAGGCTCTGTCTTGGGCCCTCTTCTCTTCTCCCTTTATACTCTTTCTCTGGGAAAACTCATTGAATCTCACAGATTCCACTATCACTATCATCATGCTGATGATGCACAACTCTTTCTCCACTCCCGTGCAATCCTCCTCCATACAGTCTCGTGTTGCTGACTGTCTCTCTGACATCTCTGCTTGGATGACTTGCTGCCAACTCAAGTTTAATATGGCCAAGAATTAACTCCTCATTTCCCACCCAAGACATTCCCCTCCTACTTCCCTCTCAATTTACTTTTAGGGTGTCACTATCTAGCCTGTTCCTCAAGTGCTTAGCCTGGGATTCATCTTTGACTGTTCCCTCTCCTTTATACCTCAGATCCAGGCTGTTTTCAAATCCTGTTGCTTTGCTCAGTATAATATTGCTAAAATCCTGTCCTGCCTTACTGTTGCTACTACAAGAAACCCTAGTCCATGCTCTAGTCATCTCTCACCTTGACTACTGAAACTTCCTCCTTACTTGTCTCCCCAGCTCTGTTCCCTCCCTGCTCACCTCTATCCAATGCTTTGCTGACAAATCATCCACCTTGCCTATCGCTTTGACCATGTTCAGACCCTCCTCTCCGCCCTACATTGGCTCCCTCTAGGTGAACGCATTCAGCACAAAATCCTGATACAGTGTGTCTCTTTACATGGACACGCACACACACCTCCACCCATCTCCACCCATGGGACCTCAACCCACGGGGCAGAGGCATGGGTGGGTGGGTGTGTCTCATATGAAAGCAGTCCCTCGTGCACTCCTGTGTAACACGCACCTCCACCCATCACCCCTGCACAGAGAAACCTGCAAAAAAAACAGGTTGCTCCATGTGGGGGATGTGGGGGTTGTGGGGGGATGGGTGAGCGCCTGTGTGCACCTGCAGTGTTCTTTTGTTTGGGGCCCGCTTATGCATTAACAAAACTATCAAGTTTCAAAATAAGGGCAAATTACCTAGACAAAAAACCTTCGGTTTAAGAAACTTGTTCAGGCAGCATTACAAATTATACTCAAACATTAACATGACAGTAACTTGTATGTTAAGGCAACTTTATTAAATATCAAACCAATCTATATATTTTTCTTTTCTTATTCATTAATAAAAAATGTATGACTTAACTGAAATTAAACTGTATACATTCCTCATCATGTATTAGTATTCTGCAGTCACCATGCCACAAATATGCTGCTGAATTTCATTTAAGTCATAATTTTTTATGCATAAAATCATGCTGCGTGTAAATATCCTGCGTGTGGGATTTAGACGGGGCATTTCACGTGTTAAAGCTGGTTGCACGTTATTTTAAATTTGCAAATTAAATAATTCTATGTCTAGATATTTAATTCGGAACTTTAAAAGAATGTGCAATTGGCTTTAACACACAAAATATCGCGTCTTAATCCCACACGTGGGATATTTATACACGGCATGATTTTATGCAGCATGTCTGCCACACATGTCTAAAAGCAGCCTTAAGATTAAGCTGAAATGGACTGAACATAGAAAACCAGTAAAAATGACCCATTATTTTTTGGCATCATCTTCCCTCCTAAAAGTGCATGTCTGAGGAGCTACAGACTTGTGGTAGGCAACCGTCAGTGGTAAGGCATATGCAGCATGGTCTGAAGCTAGTTATTTTAAACTGTATAATTTCCCCCCAGCAAACACATGGGAAATGTGTGGTAATTTGGGTAAAGCCTGGGTTGGGACTAGGGATTGGTAAACAGAACCAAGTTTGGAAATTAGGTTCGGTTCGGAAATTAGGTTCAGTTCGGAAGTTCAGTTCGGTCGACTGAACTATTCGAGTTCGGTCCGAACTCCGAACTTCCGAACAGAGTTCGGAAAATCAAACCCCATTGAACTAAATGGAATATTATCTTTTAGGGATGGGTGAACAGAACCAAGTTTGGCAATTTGGTTCGAAATTCGAGTTTGGTTCAGAAGTTTGGTTCGGTTGACCGAACTGGTCGAGTTCGGTCCGAACTCCAAACTTCCAAACCGCATTTGTCCATCCCTAGTTGGGACCTTATCTGCTCTCAAACCTTCCAGCAAATGATCTGACAAAGGAGGGTGCAGACATAGAGAAAGAGGCATTGCCAGCATAATTTTAGATGAAAAGATATTTCCTGGGGAATGAACAGGGCTCAAAATGTAAAATGGAAGAGTAAAATCCTTTGACTCAGGATCCACAGTATTTCAGTTAGAAAGGAATCATACCCATACATTCTGCAAAATCACTGACCAACATTACTGACCACATTTCCCTGCAGAACACATTCTGCAGTTTCAACTCCTGACCTGCATGATAAGGGACCCTATGAGGCCCGAAAGCTTGTGCACCTCCACCAACTTGAGTTGGTCCAATAAAAGCTATCTCCACACTATTTTGTCTCTACTGATTATATTTGGGACCAACATGGCAACCACACTCTCTCTACACATTTCCCTGAAAACACAGTGTGTAGAAGCTGGACATTAATTAGAAGAAGTGAAGCTTCCCTCACATATTCACCCTCATTAAATAACTTGTTACAAGATATGTGCCGTGGAGAGCAGAAGGGCTCCTTTCACAGGAGAAATATTGCCCAGCTGCTTTTCTTGGGGGCCTTTGAAGAAAAACCAACGTATTTTTAAAAATGGTTTAAAGGGAAAATTCTTCAGGTAATCTGAGAAAGCTGAAGGCCCGACATAGCTCACTATTTCAAAAGAGCTGAGAAGAAGATTTCTAGCAATTAAAGTGCCGGAATCTGGCCATATTTTCAAGATCAGCATTCCCATTTAGGTACCAAAATACCTATCCATTTTTAAAAAAAATGCTAAGCATGGACAAGCTGTATTTTGTAGTCACTTATGGACAGACTTTAAGAAAAACATGGCATTGCTGGGAGTAGAGCTTTATTAAAAATTTATGCCCAGATTGTGAATGCTTTGCTCTTTTGAAAATCTGGTTCTCTCTCCCAGCTGTTAGGGTATTTTCTGCATTCCGGTGAATGTAGAACAGCATATAAGGACATAATTAACCAAAATTAATCATCATAATATGCCTGTGAGATTGGTTAGATCATGAATTCCCTATATATCCTGCTGGCCTTGCTTTCAGCAAGCACTGACAGGGACACGCAGTGTGAAGGATTAGTTAAAATGATTTTTAAAATGCTCCCTCAAAAGTCAGATTGAAAGAAGTCTGCAAAGACTGCTATATACTTTTAGCTTATATGTAGCTTAAAAATGACTACCTAGGCTAGAGGTAAGCATTTGTTCAGTGAAAGAGATAGAGACAAAGTAGTTTAGAAGATGTTTTTTATTGGACCAACATTTGCTGGTGAGAGTATGTGGGCTATTTTGAAGTACACAAGGCCCTTATTCGGGCATGTAAAAAGCCCAAACTATAGATTGAGCAAATGTAGACTAGATGAATATATGATTGCAGTCTGTATCACTATCATATAGTTCTGACTTTTTTATGTGCCTGTGTGGGGCCCCTGGGTGTATTTAAACAAGATGCTACCATGCATGGCCCCCCAGAAGCCACTCATTCGACCACTTGTCTGAAGGTAGTGCCAGGGGATGAGCGCTCCAGTGAGCCACACAGCACCCACTCATGGCCACACAGCACCCACTCATGGCCACACAGCACCCACTCACAGTGCACTTCCAAGAAATCTGGAGTGTGCCAAGTGGGGCAAGCCAAAAGAAGTGTTTGGCAACAGGGGCCCACGAATGCCCTGCCCATATGAACTGGGTCATATCACGCCAGGTCATATCAATTTCAAAGGCCAGCCCAGTGCACTTCCCCATGGCCCATGGCAGGGGGAGTGTGAGGCGACTGCTGCAGTAGCCAGGCTGGGAGCTGCCCGTTAGAATTCCTTCCCACGCACTCCACCTGAGTGTCTGCTCTGCCGCCATGGACACCCCCTCTCCCCATCCTTGCTCATTTAAAAACACCTCCTGTCTCCATCCCTTATATTTGGGACCACACAGCAACTGCACTCTCTCTAGGCTTCGGCAGAAGGGGCAAAAGCGATGGTAACCCCATCACAGATCCTACTATCAGTTACTTCTTCCACCTTTTTAACATTTGAATTTTGAATGTAAGAATAGTGGCAAAAAAGGCAAACATAAAAGGCAAACATTCTAAAATGGATCGAAGTGAGTATTTTTATGTAACATATCATTCATATTTGGAATGCAAGGTCACAGGTTATTGCTGACTTTAAATAACTTTGTTAGATTTGGGGGAGGAAAAGACACTTAAAAATGAGCAAGAATGGCCTCTGAAATAAAATTACAAGCACCGAGTATATATTTGTCAAGTGCTGAGTATATATTTGGCCTTGGGGATAAAATTAAAAGTGTCAAATATATATTTGTCATTATATAAATAAAAAATAAATGTTGAATTATAGATTTTAAAAAGAGCATTACACTTTAGGACACAAATCTCACTGAGCTGGTTTATGACAATAATTTATATAATGATCCTGCATAATGAATAGCACTGTCCTCAAAGCACTTTGCTGTTGGAAGTCTCACTCACTTCAATAGGGTTTATGCCAGCAGAGCGCTCTGAGGAACTGGCTGTAAATGTATTCCAGGAGCTTGGAGAGAAGAAGATATGGGACCGTGGGCTAGGTAGCATTTTATTTTCTTAACTTTTAGTATTTCAAATGCTCGGGTAGCCACTTGAAACAGCCACATCTCACATTCAAGTGCACAGCCAAGGACAGCAGATTATGCACTGACATTTGCACACCTCTCCACCACCACCACATCTGCAAGCTTCCCAAGCATTTTAAAATAAAAAACACCAATAACAACTTATCTCTTACTTCCTTTCCAGCCTGTAGGAAAAAATAGTTTGATCCGTTTAATTTTTTATATGTATAAATGATTCATTTGTTTGCATTTGCAAAGAACTTATTGATGGCAAGTTAAATCAAAGAAATGAGCTTAGTGCCAATGGTGGGGAGATCTACGCTTATTCGTCATGCTTATCTCTGGAGGAAGCGAGTCAATCAGAACATTTCTGCAAGTGAAGCAGGAGCTTTCTAAAGTGTTTAAAATAAATTACCAACAAACTGATTAAGACCAGTGTACAAATGCACATAAATGAAGCCAGTTTTGTCATAGTTCAAAAGCATTATTATTTCAAAAGATTTATAGAACAAAAGCTAGTAAAACTCGCAGCTCAATCACAACAGATAATGTTCCTTTTACCTCATTACAAAGCCTGGAGCTCTAGGGCAAATCAAAGCTTCCAGGCTTTGAAGTATACTTTTCAACCTCCAGTGTATTTACTTGCAAGATGATTATTCTGACCCAAATATGCCTGATTTTTGTTCTGTCTTTGGCAAACAAAAAATAGTATCAAAATATTCCCAACCCAGAGACCATTTAAGTCCTCCTCTAAACATGTTTTTAACGAGGAATCAATTTTAAAAACAAAAAATCTGTTTGGGGTCGTGAAGTATTTTACAGTGAAATGGTTTCAGGTCCAGAGCCGGTAGTCTGAAGAAACTTCTTATCTATAAAGTTATGTCAAATGTTTAACAAGTCCCCATAAAAATTTTCTTCCTCCTTTCATGGTGTATGCAATAGTCCTGGATAAAACGCTCTCACCTCTTCAAGCCCTTCTTTTCTCAAAATTTTCAGACCTATATTCTCCTAAATCCATCAAACCTTCCTCCTTTCATTGTTTTATACCCCAGTACCATTCTCTTTGCTATTTCACTTCTTTGGTACCAAACCAGCGGCGGCGCTCGCCTGAAGGCGCCTGGGGCAGTGCCCTGCCCCCTCTCTCCCACATCCCCCCGGGTGCCACTAACAGACATCGGAGCACCGCGCTGCTCTGAGTGCTGCAGCTTGGCTTGCCAAGCAGTCAGAGCAGCGCGGCACTCCAATGTCAATATCAGGTTGCTGGCAGAGACAGAGCACTCAGTCAGTGAGCACTCTGTCTGGAGTCCTAGAAGGGACAAACTTGGACTGAACGCACACCAGGCGGCTGAGCGTTCAGTCCAAGCGCGCCTCTGGGAAATGAAATTTCCCGCTCGTGGCAGCTTTGCATTACATAACATAACATAACATAACATTTTTATTTATACCCCGCACTCTCTCAGAACAACTTTGAGGCAGCTCACAACATCACAAAATACATTTCTGGGTTTCTATCCCATGCAGGGGACCCAGCAAGCAAGGGAGAAATAATATAATTAACAAAATATTACAACAACATCATACAAAAATTACCTCCCCCCCCACCCACAACTAATGACCTCCGTCCACCAACTCCTGTTGGCCCCACAATTAAGCCATCTATGGGCTCAATGCAAAGTCTCACCTGGGCATTTAGTAGAGACTCTCGGTGGCGAGATGTGCTGCGGCGCACATGCTTGAACTGACTCAGTTGAGCATGCGCGCCGCAGCACATCTCGCTTCTGAGCACCTTCACTGAATGCTGAACTGCCTGGTGTCTGCCTGCCCTGCGCTCGGTGAGTAAAAGCGGGGGGGGGGACTCAGGGAGAGAGACTGGGGGTCTGGGATGGAAGGGGGGAGGTTGTG
>QEPC01014780.1:617678-647069 GCA_003113815.1 Sphenodon punctatus | reverse complement strand
GAACCACCCGAACACCGAACGACCGAACACGAATGCACAACCCGATGGCGAACGAACCGAACGGCCGAACACGAACGTACGACCTGCCCGAACAACCGAACATGAACGGCCGAACACGAACGGCCGAACCGAATGGGCGAACACGAACGCGAGGTATGACCGAATGACCAAACACGAACACACGAACCGAACGCGGCCAAACCGAACGGCCGAACACGAACACACGAACCGATCGCGGCCGAACCGAACGGCCGAACACGAACCGCGATCTGTTCGCCCACGCCTACCGCGACATTGCTTCCGACAAAGAAACCGACAATCTACACCAACCGCATAGAATTGATTTTTTCAACATAACAATATAATTTGAACCTCCAAGAGCCGGCAAAGAATTTTTTTTCTAAAGGTACAGCCCTTTTATCTCCTGAGTCACAGCTGCACCAATGGGCCTTTGAAGTCACGATCTCTATGTCCAGAGGCAAAAAAAAAACCTTACCTCTAGACCAACGTGGCACACTTGCTGCTACACCCTGCCTCTGGTTCTCAAGTAGGGCCCCACGACCTTGCGTCCCACCAAGAAAACAACATCCTATACCAACCATGTAGTGTTGATTTTTTCAACATCACAATTTAATTTGAACCTCCGAGAGCTGGCAAGAAATTTTTCTCTAACTGTACAGCCCCTTTATCTCTTGTGCCACAGCAGCACCAAGATGGATTTGAATCCAAAACCTATAAGTCCATAGACAAAAATCATTCCTCTAGACTAAGGAGTCACATTGCATCCCTGTTTAAGCTTCTGGTCCTCAAGTAGGGCCCCACGACCTTGCGTCCCACCAACAGCAGCTACCACACCAACGTCCTACACCAACCGCATAGTGTTGATTTTTTCAAAATCACAATTTAATTTGAACCTCTGAGAGACGGCAAGAAAGCTTTTTCTACACATGCAGGCCTTTTACCTTTTGTGACATAGCAGCACCAACAGGGATTTGAACCCATGATCTTAAGGTCCATAGGCAAGAATCTTTCCTCTATACCAAGGAGCCTTGCTTATTTCCATGATTGGCATCTGCTCCCCAAGTAGGGCCCACCAACAGCCACCAAGAAACCAATTTAAGTTGACTCTCCGCCATCCAGCAAGAAAGGTTGGCCATTTTAGACAAAACGGGCTTGCTGGTGTAGAGCTAAGACTCTCTCTTATGGGGCCAGAGAGGTTGGGCTCAAGTGCTTATTAGGCTTGTATTCATTTCTGAATTACACATTGATTCGTATCTGACATGCAGACACGATTACAATACACTGAACATGGATATTATATGCATTCTACAAATTTTGTTCTCTATAGACCGATCTCATGACCCATTTCTTTCCCAGCAGACAGCAACACCGATGAGAATTTGAACCCACAATCTCAGGTCCGATGGCAGAGAATGATATCTCTAGACCAAAAGGTGCTACATTTTGCAGAGTAGACCTCTGGTCCTCAAGTAGGGTCCCACGACCTTGCGTCCCACCAACAGTCACCACCAAGCAAGTGTGGCTCCTTGGCCTCCACTCTTGTGCCACAAACCAATTGAGATTTGAACCCACAACCTGGGCTTTGAACCCATCCACGACCAAAAGGCCACCCATGGTACATGGTACAGGGCAATACTGTAGCCCTGCAACATGGGCCCTTTTAACAAAAGATACCTCCACCCATTGTCACTGGGTGGAGGCATCTATGTAAACACCATTTGCAATGGGTGTAGGTGCATGCGTGCTCCTGTGCAAGACCCATCTTCACCCACCTCCCAAGCAATCGGCAGTGGAGTCTGTTGCTCTGTGGGCGGGTGGTGGGTGGAGATGGGCAGGCATGTACCACATGTGCGGCTGCACGTAGCCCGCGGCTAGGTGGGGGGCCCCACACTTTCCTGGGTGGCAGGCTGCAGCCAGCTTCTCCCCCAATATGTTCTTCTGCCTCCCCTCCCTGGCTCTGGTCCTCATCCCTCACCTGCCTCTGCCTCCTAGTAGTGCTGCAGCAGCAGCAGGACACAGGTACACCGATCAGACTGGGAGATAAAGCTATTTTTTTACAAACAACTCCTCCCCATGTGAGTGATCAGAAGGTTGTTACCTTGTGAAGAAGGTTCTTTGAGATAGCTCCTAAAATTCTCACAACTGGGTTGTGCACGCTCAGCCTGTTCAAATAATAGACCACATGATAGTCTCAAGCTCCTCTAGTATAAAAAGCACTGAATCTCCCCCTCAGAATGACAGTTCCTTCCAACACTTTCTAGGAATATAAGAAAAAAATTCCATGCAGGGTTGGAAGGGTGGGGGTTGTGAGAATGTCGGGAGCTATCTCGAAGAACCTTGCTTACAAGGTAGCAACCTTGTGTTCTTCTTTGAGTGGCTCCTCACAGGCCATTTTTACATGGCTCTTCCGGGTGGGGGGGTCCGTCGGCATGCTGGTGCATGGGCAGGGCATACACACAGCCTTGCGCGCATCCCCACTCACCTCCCACTCATCCACACCCATCGAGTAACCACCATTTCCCCTGGTTGCTCCATGCATGAGGACGAGTGGGGGGTGAGTGGGGATGCGTGTTAGGCAGTTACACATGCACCCCCAGTCACTATGGATGCGTGTACCATGTCGTTTACACAGGGTTCCCCCACCCATGAACACACAGAAATCTGTGTGTTCATGGGCGGGAGGGACCTGTGTAAAAGGGCTACATTCTCACAACTGTCTTACTTATATTACCTTAGGTAGGAATTTAGGATGTAAAGAAATATCTATTCTATCTTGGAAATTCTGCAAATAATGGTTCTGAGATTATTATGGCTGCTATTTCACTAAGGCCACTTTTACATGGATGCCACCCACCCACAAACACCCATCGGATAGGTGGGAGACCATCCGTGTAAATGTCCATGGGTGGGTGGGGCGCGTGCACGACCCACCTGCCAACACCAGCCAACACCCATGGAGCAGCCGGGAGGGAGTCAGTGGAGATGGGTGGAGATGGGTGTTCAACACCCAAGCGTCCATGTAAAAACTGAAACACCCACACCCACGCGTAATGGACTGGCGGAGCCCCACTGTGCCAGCGCCATGGGGCACGTACACGCTGCCACACAGACACGCCCACAGGCGGGGGGACGCCGGACATCTGGCCGAGAGCCCGTAAAGGAGGGAGGAACCAAGGCACACATGCGTGGGCTCCCACAATGGCGACGAGGAAGGCCCATGAGAAGGCAACAGGAGACAACACCACCCCATGCGGGGAAAGGGGCCAGATGAGCACGGGGACCATGGGGCACCCGGGGGGGAGAAGCCCTGGTAAGGCAGCTTGGGGGGAAGTGCCCCAGGTGGAAGGCACAAGGGGGGGCAACGGACCACCGGCAGGGGGGCAGCGGGGGAGAACGGGGGGGAACGTGCCAGGAAGTAACATGGCACACGTGTCCCGGCACAGAGCAAGGGGGGGAGGGTCCCCCTGGCGAGGCCAGCCACGAAGCGGGAGGGGACCGCCCCATCCCACAGGCCATCTGGCCACAGGGACAGGGGGTGCACACAGAGCAAGCAGAGACCTGGGATGGCCCCCAGGAGGCGGAGGAACAGGATCCAGGTATGGTCGCCCCAGCTGGGCCGGGGGGGGTTGGGTGTGGGACCGGACCAGACAGAACCGCTGCGGCTGGGGCAGGGGACCATCAAACAGTAATGGTACCCCCTCCCATTGCAGCTCATGCCAACCTGGAGGTGCACAAGGTGGAGGTCACGGAGGAGGAGGAGGAGGAGGGGGGCCAGGCAGCACCCCCACAACCATGTGGGCCACCCTCCACAGCAGGGCCCACGGGCCATGGAGGGCCTGGGTATGGAGGGGGGCGGAGGTACAGGGGAAGGCCACCCGGGGGCAAGCAACCACAAGCAGCAGGGCCCAACAGGGGCGGGGTGGTGGGGGTAGGTGGGAGAGGCTGGTGGACCCACAGTGGCCCCTACGGAACACATGACGGACACGGGCCACCTGCAGTGATCTGCGGCCGGGGGGGTGATCCCACAAGAGGGCAGAGCAGTGGGGTCCAAAAGGGGAGGGCAGAGGGGAGCTGCCACAATATGGAGGCCACCCCACAAGGCACCCCTGGACGTGTGGTAGCAGGCAGCAGATCACACTGGCCAGAAGCACTAACGTTCTATCCAACCTCCCTTTCACAGATCAGGCATCCGCTCATGCGAGCGGAGCTGCTGCTGGCAGCGTGGAGCGGAACCGGGAGATGCAGGTCAGGAACCAGCGCAGGAGGGAGGACCTCAGCAGAGAAGTGCTGGCGGAATCACAATGGTTAGCCAAGGTGCACTCCCGCAAGCTCACACTCACCAGGGAGCTCCTCAGAGGGGAGGGGGACAGGGACCGGGAGATCCTGGCTGCCATGATGGCCTGGTCCCGCACCGAGCACCTCTGGGACAGGCGCCAGGCTGCTGCAATCGAAGGAGAGCAGTGGCGCGCCTGTGACAGGCTGGAGGGTCAGGGCGCATGGCTCATGGACCTCATGGGGGAGGCCATGGAGACCCTGCGGCGCGACCCCCAGCACGACAGGTCACGCCATGCCGTGGAAGGAGGGCTGGCAGCCGACCAACACCATGGCGGCTTCCCACAGGTGCTGGTGCTCCCCCCCTGCACCTCAGTCACCCGTGGTTCCCCCAGCAGCAACCCTATCCAGGCCTGGTCCACGGGGTCCCACTCCCCCACATGGGGCGGCCGGATTCGCTTGCGGGGCTGCCTGTCCAACCCGCAAGCCCCGTGGATTCGTGTGTGTGTGTGTGTGTGTGTGTAGGGGAGGGGGGGCCTGGTGCCGGGTGGTCTGGGCTCTGTGCTGGGGCTGTGTGGAACCGGCTCCTTTGTAGTGGCTGTCATCCCATGTCCCTCCTTCCCCGCCTGCATGGGTCCTGGTGGCTGGGGGGCAGGGCTGCGCTGTGTGGCATTTGCCCTCAGTCGGCCACGTTGTGCCGTTGCTGTGCCGGGCGGGGCTTCTCCGTCGGTCCTGGCCATCTGTGTACTTGCACGGGTGTTTGCCTGGTGTTTCCCGGGATGAGTGTTTGGGCGCTGGGTGTTTTCAGGCCCCTCCCCTTTCCTTCCCACAACCCCCCTGTGGTGCTGTCCGTGTAAATGTCTCCCTGCTTGGCACCACTGGGTGTTTGCCGAGTCTGCTCACCCACCCATCCACACCCGTCCACACCCATCTCCAACCGTCGGAGCTGCTGCGCCGTCCGTATAAAAAAGGTCTAACACTTCTTAATGAAGTTATTGCTAACAGGAATACTGTCTTTAAACCCGCACCCCATAACCATTTGAGTCCCCCATATAATCAATTCACACTGCTCCATGGGCAGAAAGTAAATGGTTATGGGGGGGCAGCATGAATTGATTATATGGGGGCGGGGGCACAAATGAACTGATTATCAGCTGGGGGCAGTGTGAATTGATTATGGGGGCACAACTGAAATGGTATATATATATATATATATTCATATGCGCACCTGCAGGCACATAGTGCAGCTGGTCCAGAGGTTATATTATTAATTAATATTATTATATATATATAATATCTCTTTTCATGGCATAATGCGCTTAATAGGCTAGCTGCATTTTGGGTGTCTTGTGTGTTTGAGAGCAGCACCTCTGGACCGGATGCACTATGTGCCTGCATGGCAGCAAGAAGCAATAGGCCCTGGAGACCAGACTGGCTAAGCTCACTCCCCCCCCAGTAAGGCAGTGGACACAGTCACTCTCTCTGTGCCTGCCTCACTGCCCGCCCGGCTGCCCCTGCAGTGGAACCACTCCTGGAGAGTGGCAGTAGATACTCAGTTGAGGAGGTTGTGTGGGGGGAGCATTGGGAGGCCATGCTTGTCTATGGCCACTCGGAGTGTTGGAGAATGGGAATCCTTCCTGTCCAGAGGGTGTAAATGTTATGTAAATTTACATATTTGCATAATTAGGTGGGGCCTAATTATGCAAATTAGGCCCCACACCAAGACTTCGCACATGGCCTCACCAACCCTGGGTCCAGCCCTGGAGATGGGTGTTGCATGGGATCATGCACGTACCAACACCTACCGCAAGTGGTGTTTACACAGCCGCTTCCACCCATCTCCACCAAGAGAAATGCACCCCACCCACCGCAAGTGGTGTTTACACAGATGCCTCCACCCATCAAAACTGGGTGGCGGTATCTCATGTGAAAAGGGCCCATGTTGCAGAGCTGCAGTATTGCCCTGTACCACGTATAATAAAATGTAACACCCATTTTATCGGTGTTAGAGTGTCTGTGTAAAAAGGGCCATAGTTTACAGGTGCTACATATGCGTCTCTCATATTGAATCAGGTCTATAAATGTAAATGGAGACACGGCTACTGCCCATCAATTCAACATCAGTACAGGATGTATATGATCCTAGCCATAACAATGTTTAAGATAAACGTATGATTTTGTGCATACAATGGGGGAGTGTGTGGTTTTTTTCCCTTCCGTTGAAATCTAGCTCACATTCTGGGGTGGGGGTAGCACATGGTTGTCTGTGGTTATCGTCTAAGAAATGGCAGCCTGTCAGTATGGCCCTGGAATCTTTGTACAGTTAGGATCCCTAGGACTTTCCCTCGTTGAGAGCGTACCATTGAGCATCATGGCTGAAGCTTAGTGGACTACACTCAAATAGCAAGTCCACCTTGCCCTGGACTGAATCAGAAGATACCTAAACCCACTCCGACCTGAAATAGTTTTCAAGGTCAGTGTGCCCAAAGGAAACCAATTCAAGTGGGTGCACAACCAGAGGTTCTGCAAGAAAAGCCAATTGAGCCTGGCAACAGCGTTCTCTCCCATCCCCTTTCCCCTGCAGTTACTAAGCAGGGAGAGGTATGGAGCAAGGCAGGACTCCAGATCTGTTGAGAGCTGCATGGGGCAGCATCAATTTGCAGCCAGCTAGCAGCTGACCATGAAAGAGGGAGAGGAGGGAGGAAAACGTATGGCTGGCTGGCAGCATTTTTGACCCTTGTTCTGGAGAAGATCAGCTCCTGTAGGGATTGGGGATGAAAACTCTTGGCCAAGGAGAGTGAGACTAGGCTAGGAAGTATATAAAATGTTTTAGATCTGACACACCATTTTAGATCTGATCACTCCATTCTCAATGCTTCATACTGAAACAGAAAGCTAGCTTTGCCTCACTCCTCCTCAGGCTACATCACAACAGTCTGTAACTAAGAGAACTGTGTGCTATGTTCCTGAAGCTCCTGCAACTAAACAAAAGCTACAGTGGCTAAAAATTTCCTTTAAAATCAGCTCAAGCTAGAAAGACATTTAGGAAACAGCCCAATCAGATCTGAACCCACACAGCTAGTCAGGTCCCATCAGGTTCAATTTGGGAAAGAAGGTTCTAGTTTGGATGGGAATCTATTATGGTTATGGCTGCATCAGAAGGAGGGCTGTGGGAAGTCAGTAAATGGGTGAGACGTGCATTGGGCATCTTGCCCTGGCAACTTGGATAAAGTTCATGGCTTTAAACATATTTGGATTCAATACAACTGCAGTCTACTTCATACACAATGTGTCTCCGGGTCTTCCTTGAGCTACCAGTGGACGAGGCAAATTGAGACATGTCATCAATTCTGATTTATTCATTACCGATACAATATCGATACATTATCGATATAATAAATGAACGTATAAAAGCCACACAAAGGCCTTACATTAACAGCGGCATCAAAACACCAAACCTCTCATGCAAGATTGCAGAGCAACGCCGTCTACAATAATGTGGCTCTTTGGCTCACACACAAGGATGATCTTTTGCAGGATGACTTTCTCCCTTTCTCTTTTCTCTATTTTCTTCATGACTAACTCCAGAAGTCGTGATTTGGCATTAGTCTAGAGTGAATCAAGTCTTCAAAGGTTGAATACAAATTGAATCCAATGCTGCACTTGCATAGAGCATATCTGATTTATGGTTATCAGCAGAATAAATAAAATAAATATTTCTCTGCATTCACTTGGGAAAACCTGATATTGCCTTCTTTAAATCCAGTTTGATGGAAAATGAGCTTTAAATACATTATAACCCTTTTAAACAAACTACTGCAAAATGCATGAACGTCTTGTAAGCATTAAGTTATGGCTCTGCCATTCATATTATTACAGTCAAGGGACTGTGAACCTTACCATTAAAAATCCTATACTCCATGCTTTATAACTCAGCTGTAAAAATTCACACTGGACTGAAAATTGAAACAAGAAGTTTCAGCCTGAAACATATCATTTTAAAAAGTGGATGTAAAACAATCTTTTAGACAAGTTTGAATTGTTAAATGTAAACCATAAAACAGAATTTAATTCTTAAGACCTTCTGCATTCATAAGCATCACAAAAACAAATTTATGTGAATCAACTTTAGCATTGGTGTTTGGAAAAGCATAATTTTACATACTGGATTGCTGTAGGAAAACTAAGGCTTATGAACTCCATAGCTAAATTTGTCTCTGCCATTAAGGCTCTTTTCAAATGGGCCACGGTGGGTGGGGGGATGGATGTGCAGCTGCAGTGGGTGGAGGTGGGTGTGCACATGGGAACAGACACGCACCCACCTCCACCCATCTCCACCCACGGAGCAACGGGATTTTTAGAGGAAACTTGTTAAAGCTTTTGACTACAGTGCAAAAAATAATGAACATGAGAGGAAAATGGAAGCTGTACTTTAAAAAAAAAGAAAGTCTAGAACAACAATTCTGTTATATCTGAGAGGTTCTGCTTGTTCATTTCAAGTTTAGGGTGCTGCTTTCACAACTGANCACCCCACCCACCGCAAGTGGTGTTTACACAGATGCCTCCACCCATCAAAACTGGGTGGCGGTATCTCATGTGAAAAGGGCCCATGTTGCAGAGCGGCAGTATTGCCCTGTACCACGTATAATAAAATGTAACACCCATTTTATCGGTGTTAGAGTGTCTGTGTAAAAAGGGCCATAGTTTACAGGTGCTACATATGCGTCTCTCATATTGAATCAGGTCTATAAATGTAAATGGAGACACGGCTACTGCCCATCAATTCAACATCAGTACAGGATGTATATGATCCTAGCCATAACAATGTTTAAGATAAACGTATGATTTTGTGCATACAATGGGGGAGTGTGTGGTTTTTTTCCCTTCCGTTGAAATCTAGCTCACATTCTGGGGTGGGGGTAGCACATGGTTGTCTGTGGTTATCGTCTAAGAAATGGCAGCCTGTCAGTATGGCCCTGGAATCTTTGTACAGTTAGGATCCCTAGGACTTTCCCTCGTTGAGAGCGTACCATTGAGCATCATGGCTGAAGCTTAGTGGACTACACTCAAATAGCAAGTCCACCTTGCCCTGGACTGAATCAGAAGATACCTAAACCCACTCCGACCTGAAATAGTTTTCAAGGTCAGTGTGCCCAAAGGAAACCAATTCAAGTGGGTGCACAACCAGAGGTTCTGCAAGAAAAGCCAATTGAGCCTGGCAACAGCGTTCTCTCCCATCCCCTTTCCCCTGCAGTTACTAAGCAGGGAGAGGTATGGAGCAAGGCAGGACTCCAGATCTGTTGAGAGCTGCATGGGGCAGCATCAATTTGCAGCCAGCTAGCAGCTGACCATGAAAGAGGGAGAGGAGGGAGGAAAACGTATGGCTGGCTGGCAGCATTTTTGACCCTTGTTCTGGAGAAGATCAGCTCCTGTAGGGATTGGGGATGAAAACTCTTGGCCAAGGAGAGTGAGACTAGGCTAGGAAGTATATAAAATGTTTTAGATCTGACACACCATTTTAGATCTGATCACTCATTCTCAATGCTTCATACTGAAACAGAAAGCTAGCTTTGCCTCACTCCTCCTCAGGCTACATCACAACAGTCTGTAACTAAGAGAACTGTGTGCTATGTTCCTGAAGCTCCTGCAACTAAACAAAAGCTACAGTGGCTAAAAATTTCCTTTAAAATCAGCTCAAGCTAGAAAGACATTTAGGAAACAGCCCAATCAGATCTGAACCCACACAGCTAGTCAGGTCCCATCAGGTTCAATTTGGGAAAGAAGGTTCTAGTTTGGATGGGAATCTATTATGGTTATGGCTGCATCAGAAGGAGGGCTGTGGGAAGTCAGTAAATGGGTGAGACGTGCATTGGGCATCTTGCCCTGGCAACTTGGATAAAGTTCATGGCTTTAAACATATTTGGATTCAATACAACTGCAGTCTACTTCATACACAATGTGTCTCCGGGTCTTCCTTGAGCTACCAGTGGACGAGGCAAATTGAGACATGTCATCAATTCTGATTTATTCATTACCGATACAATATCGATACATTATCGATATAATAAATGAACGTATAAAAGCCACACAAAGGCCTTACATTAACAGCGGCATCAAAACACCAAACCTCTCATGCAAGATTGCAGAGCAACGCCGTCTACAATAATGTGGCTCTTTGGCTCACACACAAGGATGATCTTTTGCAGGATGACTTTCTCCCTTTCTCTTTTCTCTATTTTCTTCATGACTAACTCCAGAAGTCGTGATTTGGCATTAGTCTAGAGTGAATCAAGTCTTCAAAGGTTGAATACAAATTGAATCCAATGCTGCACTTGCATAGAGCATATCTGATTTATGGTTATCAGCAGAATAAATAAAATAAATATTTCTCTGCATTCACTTGGGAAAACCTGATATTGCCTTCTTTAAATCCAGTTTGATGGAAAATGAGCTTTAAATACATTATAACCCTTTTAAACAAACTACTGCAAAATGCATGAACGTCTTGTAAGCATTAAGTTATGGCTCTGCCATTCATATTATTACAGTCAAGGGACTGTGAACCTTACCATTAAAAATCCTATACTCCATGCTTTATAACTCAGCTGTAAAAATTCACACTGGACTGAAAATTGAAACAAGAAGTTTCAGCCTGAAACATATCATTTTAAAAAGTGGATGTAAAACAATCTTTTAGACAAGTTTGAATTGTTAAATGTAAACCATAAAACAGAATTTAATTCTTAAGACCTTCTGCATTCATAAGCATCACAAAAACAAATTTATGTGAATCAACTTTAGCATTGGTGTTTGGAAAAGCATAATTTTACATACTGGATTGCTGTAGGAAAACTAAGGCTTATGAACTCCATAGCTAAATTTGTCTCTGCCATTAAGGCTCTTTTCAAATGGGCCACGGTGGGTGGGGGGATGGATGTGCAGCTGCAGTGGGTGGAGGTGGGTGTGCACATGGGAACAGACACGCACCCACCTCCACCCATCTCCACCCACGGAGCAACGGGATTTTTAGAGGAAACTTGTTAAAGCTTTTGACTACAGTGCAAAAAATAATGAACATGAGAGGAAAATGGAAGCTGTACTTTAAAAAAAAAAAAAGTCTAGAACAACAATTCTGTTATATCTGAGAGGTTCTGCTTGTTCATTTCAAGTTTAGGGTGCTGCTTTCACAACTGAGACAATGGCCCTTGTCACAGAGGCCCTTTTCACACAGACACTCTTAATACGAATAAAATGGGTGTTACATTTTATTATACATGTTACAGAGCACACATGCAGCCCTGCAACATGTATAATAAAATGTAACACCCATTTTATCAGTGTATCTGTGTGAAAAGGGCCAGACACTCTAACTCTAATTAAATGGGTGTTACATTTTATTGCACATGTTGCAGGTTGCAGGGCTACAGGAGTGCGATATGGATGCCCTGCAACATGGGGTGAAAACAGACATGACGCTAACCACCCTTTAACCACCCTTGGTGGTTATTTATGTATGGGTGTCTTCAGACGTTACGCGAACACGGTGAACCACGGTGAATACCCACCTGTGGTCACCGTGTCCCGTACGTCTGTTCATGGTGCGCCAGATGTTGGCCACGGTCAATACCCACATGGGGTTCGTTTGAACCACGCTTCCCGGGCTAGCCGGGGGAAGGTCCCGGGAAGCGTGGTCAAACGGACCCCGGACCGTGGCCAAGGAAAAGTAACGTCTGGCCGCGTGCCATGGCCCGGGATACCCGGCGGGATCCCGGGCCGTGGCACGATCGGCTGGACGCGGCGGCTGCATTGGCCCCGCCGCCCGCCCGTCTCCTCGGATGGCGGGCGGCAGGGTGCGTGGAGGGGGCGGGGCCGTGCAGCCGCACGTTGCGCCGCGCGGCCCCGGACCCACCCACTTTCCCCGCCGGGGTCCCCCCGGCACGTCTGTTGTGCCGTTACGGGGTGACCCCGGCGGGGAACGAAGCCGTTGGTGCCGGTACGGGGCCAACGGCCAACGTCACGTCTGAAAATACCCTATGTTGCAGGGCTGCATAGGGCACCAAAACAGCCCTGCAACATGCATAAATTACCACCAAGGGTGGTTAAAGGGGTGGTTAGCATCATGTCTGTTTTCACCCATGTATAATATAATGTAACACGCATTTGATCGGTGTTAGTGTGTCTGTGTGAAAAGGGCCTCTGGCCGTTTTCACAAGGTGCCGCTGAGTGGGGGGATGGGTGTGTGCTGGAGGTGGGTAGAGGTGGGTGTGCTCCCTTTCCCACGAGCACACACTCATCTCCACCCATGAAGCCTCCTCAGTTTTTTCATATGGTTCCGTGGGTGGGTGATGGGTGGAGATGGGTGCGTGCCAGGAGCGCACACCAACCTCCACCCACCGCCCGTGGTATTTCCACGATTTGATACTACCCACCCCCACCACACACCCACCCACATACCCAGCAAGGGGGATAAGGGGTCCGTGCAAAAACGACCTATGATGTAGGAACTACATCAGTCAATATTAGACATAAGCAGTTGGAAAATAAGAAATTTCAATGCCAGTGCTCCAATTAGTGCAATAGCCATGGACAATATCAGATGCTTCAGAGGAAAGAAGATTCAAGATGCCCCATAAAGGACAACTGAAAGTGGCTTAGGGTATTTTCAAATGAATTCTCGCCTGCCTATTAGGTGTACTGTCCGCTAGGGATGAAACTCGATTCTCGCTTTTCTTGGCAAGTATCAGGGTTCTCAGCTCATTCTTGCCTGTGAGAATTAGCTGAGAAACTGCCTGGATTCTTGCCAAGAAGAGCGAGAATCTCGAGACAGTCCTCCCCCCACAGTTGAAACACACACAAAAAAAGAGGCCTTATACAGTCCTCTCTCCTCCCCACCCCCTGCATATACTCACCTGGCCGCTGCAGCCACTGGGTTTCTCACTGCTCTTCTTCTCTGCAGGAAAATTGGGGACACAAGGAGGAGGCAAAATTTAAAAAAATCACTGCAGACGTGCAAAATGGCAACCAGAGTCATTCTGCGCATGTGCAGAATGGCCCTGGCAGCCAACTTGCGTGTGTGCAGTGGTGTGTTTGGGTTTTGGGTGGGTTTTTTTCTTTACATGATATCTTGTGTGACCTCAAACTGGGGTTGAGATCTTAGCAAGTTCTCAGGCCTGACCCAAAATCTCGCAAGATATCTCGCAAGAAAAAAGAGCTTCTCATTTCAGCCCTAGTGTTCACTATGTGGTCTCCACATGGTCACCACAGAGCCACCATTCTTGGTACAGTCCAGGGACATCACAGGCCCACTGTGCAGGCCAGTCAGGGCTAATGGGCACCCTCATGTCCATGTCTTGTCAATTAGGTTTGCCCACAATCTTTCCTGCATAGGGGTGTGCACAGGCCCCATGTCCATTTTCGGTTTTTTTATTCAAAAATGTCATTTTTGTTATTGTTACTAACAATGTCATTTTCGTTTTCAATACCGGTACAGAAATGGTATCAATATCGTTATCATTATTGATATTTTTCAACAGTTTTTTAAACAGACGCAGGAACGACAGTCTCGGTGCTTACTCGGTGCATGGCGGCTGTGGGGAACTGGATGAGAGCTAATTGACTGAGACTGAATCCTGACAAGATGGAGGTGATGTTACTGAGTAAGGCAATGGAGTTGGTGACCCCCGTTATTGATGGGGTCTGCCCGCTCCGTGACCCATACCCACCGGCTGATGGGCATAGCGAGCAGTGCTGCACACCCCATGGTCTCCCTCCACCAGTGATGTCGGCTGGCTGCCTCACGGAGCGCCGCTGCCAGCTCCTGGGCACGGCGGAGGGCCTGTTGGGCTGCCCCGAACACCCGCTGGGCCCTTAGCTGGGCCAGGGAGCGCCAGCACCCGTGGTGGGCACATCAGGCTGTAGCAGCAGTTCTGGCCATGCACACCCGAAGCCGGGCAGCCAGGTGCACCTCCTCCATCTGGATGCGCATGAGGTCCGTGTGCAACTGGAGCTACTCGGCGCATATGGCTAGGTGCATCCCGCATATGGCTAGGTGCACCCATGGTGGTGGGTGCCCCTGGTGCGATCGCGCTCCCACCTTTATAGCCTGGCCGCAGTCCCACCCTACCCCCTTTCTGTGGTCGGGCACCTGTGCGCGGGCCCACTTGCGCCCAGGTCTGCGGTCCACAGCTGCATGCCAGTTGTCATCACCTCCCTACTATCTTTGTTTGCTGCCTGTTGTCCTCGCCGCCCTGATATCTGTGTTGGCTGTATGGTTTGTGTGCTTGGTTCCAGCAGCTGTGCTGGGTCTGCACCCCATGCCTCACTCGTTAGCCATGCCATGTTGCAGCCTGTGGCCTTATCGTGTGGCCTTGGAGTTCCCCCGCTTCCCTTCCCATCCCACCTGGGACTTGGGGCCCCACTTTCTCTGCAGTTCATACCCTCGGCTTGCTGGGCCATGGCCAATAGAGCTTCCCCAAGGCTCCCGCGCCCTGCTACGCCTGGTGAACCACATAGCTGGACTTTTTGTGAGACAATGGCCCTGTGTGACCTGTGGCATTCCCCAGCCATGCAAGTGCTCCTGAGCTGCCCGGACACCCTCTCTGGTGCCTACTCGAGGCTGAGCCTCATAGCTACTTTGACTATGAGGCGAGTGCCCGCGAGTGCCGGCTGCATGCAGAGGTGCTGGGCCTCCGTCCCTTTCCCGATGGGAGCATCCCGGAGATGAGGTGTTCGCATGTGGGGTGGTCCGTGCCGGAGACCATGTCTGCCATCTCTGTGTGCAGCCTGGCCACCTACACGGGCTGTCAGGTGGAGGGGGGCCCTGCCCTGGCTGTTACCTGCTTTGGCTGTGTCCACGGGGCCCGTGGGTACCAGTAGTCGCCACCTGTTGGAGTTTGGGCACCTTCCATGGCCCTTAGCAGCCAACTATGGCTTGTCGGAGCCCACCGGAGCAGAGCTGGAAGCGCTGGCTGATGTGTGGTCCCGAGCCGATGTCCAGGTGGGGCTCACCATGCCGGATTTGTTTGAGGCATACTACCTCGTCGCCCACCATGTCTGCACTGGGCTACAATTGGGGCATGCTTCAGTGGCCCCACTATGTGCACCTGGTGGGCCAACCCACCCTGGGCCCCTTCGTGACCCCCTGCAGCTGGCTATGAAACCCCATGTCTTTGGAGCCCTGGATGCCGGCCACATGGTGTATTCCCGCACCCGCCCTGGGTCACTGCCCACTCCC
Organism: Sphenodon punctatus; assembly: GCA_003113815.1. Taxonomy (NCBI): domain Eukaryota; kingdom Metazoa; phylum Chordata; class Lepidosauria; order Sphenodontia; family Sphenodontidae; genus Sphenodon; species Sphenodon punctatus. Next base: position 631,543 of record QEPC01014780.1, on the reverse strand, counting down.
TCCATGCTGTACCGGGCTCGGTGCTGTGCAGGCTGGTTCCTTGGGTTGCACTGCCCCTGCATGTGCCTCCGGGACCCCTCCATGCCCCCCCCGTCCTTTGCTGCAACTGGTGGTCCCCTCCATGGCTGACCCCTCCCGTGGCTGGGTCCTGCTCCCTGAGCCGGCTACCGGCGCCCTGGGTGTTGTTTTCCTCCCTTGTCTGGCCAGCCTCTCACCTGTGCTCGTGCCCCCCCCTTCGGTGACTCTGTGACCGTGGGGGTCTGGGGACCCCGAACTGTGCCTCCTGACTTCCTCCGGGTGTGTGTGTGTTGGATTGCCTGTTCAGTGTTTTGGCTCCGGATCACCTCCATTCCGGTCAGCGCACCATCGCCGGCACGGGGGGGTCCCTGCCTGCCTCCTGGACCATTCCTGGACCACTCCTGGGCCATTCCCTTTCCGTGTGCCCTCCCGCTGTGCCAGGTCTCGGCCCCTGTGGGGGCCCCCTGTGCCTGGGCTGCCTGTGTGGCTGTTGAGTGGCCCTTGCTGCCTGTGAAGTTGGTGGGGTTCTGGGTGCCGTTCCCCATGTCCTGCTCTGTCCCCGGGCTGGACCCCTCCACTTCCCTAGCCCTGGGCTCCCCCCCCCCCACACTTTGTCCGTTGTGCTGTGTGTGTTGGCCATCCCACTGTGTTCCCCCCCTCCCTTCCTTTCCCACACGGGTGTGTATGTGCCTGGGCATGTGTTTGTGCTGTGTGTTTCGCTGTGACCTCAGTTTCCCTGTTCCTGTGGTGTGTGCCGACTCGGCCGCTCTCCTCCCTCCTCCCCCTCCCTTCCCGTTTCCCTTGTGTGGGCATTGCCTTTTGGCACTTNAGCAAGTTCTCAGGCCTGACCCAAAATCTCGCAAGATATCTCGCAAGAAAAAAGAGCTTCTCATTTCAGCCCTAGTGTTCACTATGTGGTCTCCACATGGTCACCACAGAGCCACCATTCTTGGTACAGTCCAGGGACATCACAGGCCCACTGTGCAGGCCAGTCAGGGCTAATGGGCACCCTCATGTCCATGTCTTGTCAATTAGGTTTGCCCACAATCTTTCCTGCATAGGGGTGTGCACAGGCCCCATGTCCATTTTCGGTTTTTTTATTCAAAAATGTCATTTTTGTTATTGTTACTAACAATGTCATTTTCGTTTTCAATACCGGTACAGAAATGGTATCAATATCGTTATCATTATTGATATTTTTCAACAGTTTTTTAAACAGACGCAGGACCGACAGTCTCGGTGCTTACTCGGTGCATGGCGGCTGTGGGGAACTGGATGAGAGCTAATTGACTGAGACTGAATCCTGACAAGATGGAGGTGATGTTACTGAGTAAGGCAATGGAGTTGGTGACCCCCGTTATTGATGGGGTCTGCCCGCTCCGTGACCCATACCCACCGGCTGATGGGCATAGCGAGCAGTGCTGCACACCCCATGGTCTCCCTCCACCAGTGATGTCGGCTGGCTGCCTCACGGAGCGCCGCTGCCAGCTCCTGGGCACGGCGGAGGGCCTGTTGGGCTGCCCCGAACACCCGCTGGGCCCTTAGCTGGGCCAGGGAGCGCCAGCACCCGTGGTGGGCACATCAGGCTGTAGCAGCAGTTCTGGCCATGCACACCCGAAGCCGGGCGATCGCGCTCCCACCTTTATAGCCTGGCCGCAGTCCCACCCTACCCCCTTTCTGTGGTCGGGCACCTGTGCGGGGGGGGCCCCGGTGCACCTGTGCCCACACCCCTCGGCTGGCTGCCCCAGCATCGTCCGGGCGGTCAGGGCACGGAAGTAGAAAGCACCCCCCCCAGAGCGCACCTGCTTTCCCGGCATGGGGGCTCGTGCACGGGCCCACTTGCGCCCAGGTCTGCGGTCCACAGCTGCATGCCAGTTGTCATCACCTCCCTACTATCTTTGTTTGCTGCCTGTTGTCCTCGCCGCCCTGATATCTGTGTTGGCTGTATGGTTTGTGTGCTTGGTTCCAGCAGCTGTGCTGGGTCTGCACCCCATGCCTCACTCGTTAGCCATGCCATGTTGCAGCCTGTGGCCTTATCGTGTGGCCTTGGAGTTCCCCCGCTTCCCTTCCCATCCCACCTGGGACTTGGGGCCCCACTTTCTCTGCAGTTCATACCCTCGGCTTGCTGGGCCATGGCCAATAGAGCTTCCCCAAGGCTCCCGCGCCCTGCTACGCCTGGTGAACCACATAGCTGGACTTTTTGTGAGACAATGGCCCTGTGTGACCTGTGGCATTCCCCAGCCATGCAAGTGCTCCTGAGCTGCCCGGACACCCTCTCTGGTGCCTACTCGAGGCTGAGCCTCATAGCTACTTTGACTATGAGGCGAGTGCCCGCGAGTGCCGGCTGCATGCAGAGGTGCTGGGCCTCCGTCCCTTTCCCGATGGGAGCATCCCGGAGATGAGGTGTTCGCATGTGGGGTGGTCCGTGCCGGAGACCATGTCTGCCATCTCTGTGTGCAGCCTGGCCACCTACACGGGCTGTCAGGTGGAGGGGGGCCCTGCCCTGGCTGTTACCTGCTTTGGCTGTGTCCACGGGGCCCGTGGGTACCAGTAGTCGCCACCTGTTGGAGTTTGGGCACCTTCCATGGCCCTTAGCAGCCAACTATGGCTTGTCGGAGCCCACCGGAGCAGAGCTGGAAGCGCTGGCTGATGTGTGGTCCCGAGCCGATGTCCAGGTGGGGCTCACCATGCCGGATTTGTTTGAGGCATACTACCTCGTCGCCCACCATGTCTGCACTGGGCTACAATTGGGGCATGCTTCAGTGGCCCCACTATGTGCACCTGGTGGGCCAACCCACCCTGGGCCCCTTCGTGACCCCCTGCAGCTGGCTATGAAACCCCATGTCTTTGGAGCCCTGGATGCCGGCCACATGGTGTATTCCCGCACCCGCCCTGGGTCACTGCCCACTCCCTCCATGCTGTACCGGGCTCGGTGCTGTGCAGGCTGGTTCCTTGGGTTGCACTGCCCCTGCATGTGCCTCCGGGACCCCTCCATGCCCCCCCCGTCCTTTGCTGCAACTGGTGGTCCCCTCCATGGCTGACCCCTCCCGTGGCTGGGTCCTGCTCCCTGAGCCGGCTACCGGCGCCCTGGGTGTTGTTTTCCTCCCTTGTCTGGCCAGCCTCTCACCTGTGCTCGTGCCCCCCCCTTCGGTGACTCTGTGACCGTGGGGGTCTGGGGACCCCGAACTGTGCCTCCTGACTTCCTCCGGGTGTGTGTGTGTTGGATTGCCTGTTCAGTGTTTTGGCTCCGGATCACCTCCATTCCGGTCAGCGCACCATCGCCGGCACGGGGGGGTCCCTGCCTGCCTCCTGGACCATTCCTGGACCACTCCTGGGCCATTCCCTTTCCGTGTGCCCTCCCGCTGTGCCAGGTCTCGGCCCCTGTGGGGGCCCCCTGTGCCTGGGCTGCCTGTGTGGCTGTTGAGTGGCCCTTGCTGCCTGTGAAGTTGGTGGGGTTCTGGGTGCCGTTCCCCATGTCCTGCTCTGTCCCCGGGCTGGACTCCTCCACTTCCCTAGCCCTGGGCTCCCCCCCCCCCCCACTTTGTCCGTTGTGCTGTGTGTGTTGGCCATCCCACTGTGTTCCCCCCCTCCCTTCCTTTCCCACACGGGTGTGTATGTGCCTGGGCATGTGTTTGTGCTGTGTGTTTCGCTGTGACCTCAGTTTCCCTGTTCCTGTGGTGTGTGCCGACTCGGCCGCTCTCCTCCCTCCTCCCCCTCCCTTCCCGTTTCCCTTGTGTGGGCATTGCCTTTTGGCACTTTTGGCTTCCTTTGCCCTCAGCTGGCCATGTCTGCCTCCCGCCCCTCCCCAGTGTCTTCTGGGTGTTCTGACCACGGCCCAGAATCAGGGTAATGTTCATTGCACTGCCCCAGGCAGTGGTCTGTCCGTCCGTTTCCCTGCCGTGGTCCCGCTCCTGTCACATCTGTTCAGGGATGTCCTGGACCACGGGAGGGGGTTTGCCGGCTCGCCACTGCTGGGAATCCACTGTGGTGATCCAGGAGCGCATAACGTCTGAAACCACCCAAAGACTTTAAAGGGGTCTTACTGGATGAGGTTAAAGTCTATAGAGTAACATGGGGGAAGCACCCTTTCACCAGCCTTGCACTTGAAAACTGGAAATGGGCAATAAAAAAGAATGGAGGAATTAAAGAGGCATCACCATATTCTCCGATAGATAGAAATACTATGCAGGAATTCAATATGGCTAACAAACTCAGGGCCCAACTCAATTCTAAGGGAATAACAAGAGTGGAACACTTCTTTAACACAGAAGGGATCTGATCACAGCAGGATCTACAGAAACTGTTCCAAGGTCAGATTGATTTCTTTCAATATATTCAAATGTTGAGGGGTTGGTTTTTTGGGGTGGGGGTTGGCAGCACCAGGCCTCCTAAAATATTTCAGAAAGGCCCCTTTTGAGCTAGAAAACATGTTGTTAGGTCATTTTCAATCCAAAGACTGCCTACCCAAAACCTATCAAGTATCAACAGATCTGGTATACGAACCCTACCTCATATCAAGCACAATGAGAAAAAGGTTTAAGGGGAATTATCGATGAGACCAAGTCTAGGAAGATTAAGCATATGCTATTATGCTCACGGCCTCGGGAAGTACAGGAAACCCAGCATTGAGAACAAGAGGAGGGGGTACAGGAGAATGCTGGAGGGACTGTGGGCTGAAGGGAACTTGCCTCCATTGCTGGTGGTCTTGCCCGCAAATCCTTCCCATTTGGGATAAAATCTGGTCCTATCTCTTCCAGGCCACAAGGCTGCTGATACCCTTTAAAGCTGAAATTGCTCTGCTGGGAGTATACCTAGAGTTACTGCTCATGTATTACTACTGGGACTCTTGCAAGACAATGATTTTGGCTTAAGTCCATACTATAGCCAAAACCTGGAAGGACCAGATGGGCCCCTTGGAAGGAGAATGGCTGAATCTTGTATTTATTTATTTATTTACAACATTTTTATCCTGCTTCTCCTGCTCATGCAGTTCGAGGCAGCTTACAACATCATATAATAAAATAGCATTAAAAAAATCATAAAAATAAGATACATAAAATCCTTAAAGCAACTCGAAAGGGGGGTAGCATAACATACAAAAAACCTACCTCCCTATCCCACCCCCCATTCACCCATCTCCCTCACCAAAAGCCTGGTGGAACAGCCAGGTCTTGCACTGACAAACGAAGCAAAGTCTGGGGCAACCCAGGCCTCCGCCAGAAGAGAATTCCACAGCGTAGGCGCAGCTACCGAGAACGCTCTCTCCATCTGGACCACCCGGGGGACATAAAGAAGGGCGGGCGCTCTTGGCAGGGGTCGATCCAAGACATGGTACGTGAGGCGATAAGCCTCACGTACCATGGCCTAGACCATTTAGGGTTTTATAGGTAAGTACTGTATAGGTCCGTCGTATACCTTCACAATGGAGAAATTCCTGTTTAATCTTAATGACAACATAATGGAATTTATGGCAAGATGGATTCCCTGTTTCAACATCATGCAAGGAAAAGAGACTCCTCAGAATGAAAAAATCCTTCCTACTGGACAAAGCGGATCTAATTCTATAAAGTTATTCCTTGAATTAGTATAATTGTATACATCACATCACTTAGGCCCTTTTCACATTTGCAGCAGTGTGGGTGGGTCGGGGTTGGTATGCGCTGCGGTCCGTGTGTGCTGGATGGGCGGGAAGTTCTGATGGGTGCACACTGACCTCCACCCACCGCTACCCATCACCCATGCACAGAGGCACCTCCGGTGTGTCCGATTCCTCTTTGCGTGGGGGATGGGTGTAGATGGGTGTGCATGTGTGTACAACTACATCCAGCTGCGACACCGTTCAAACGAGACTCACCCAGGCATTAACACCCAGATTTCTGGGTGTTCATGCATAGGTGCCACCCACGGTGAAAAGGGTCTTAGTCTTGTTTTATGAACTTTCAGTGTTGTTAATTGGTTTGTTCTCATGTTTCTGGTTTATTTATTTATTTAAAGAATTTTTATCCCACCCCTCCTGCCACAGGCAGCTCGGGGTGACTAACAATATACATTTTGTTGGATGCTGTCATTATCTGAAGCAATTAAAAAATATATATAATTTATTCACCAAAATAACGAAATAAATAAAATAATAAAATAATAATAAATAATATCATCATTAGAAAACTGGAAGTAACAAGCTTACAGCACCCATACCACATTTCTACCCCTGGAAGTTTACGGGCAGTAAAAGTACCACTATGAGAGGACATTAACATTCTCAGCACTGGTACTATATTTATTTTTATTTATTTATTTCTGTGCATTTATTGGCCGCCCCCTCATGCCCACGGCATCCTGGGGTGGCTCACAGCAGATAAAACAACAATAAAACTCATAAAAACATCATAATTTAAAAGAGTGATCCCGCCCAACTTTTACTATAAACCCTTCCCCCCTCAAACTCCCAACCTATCCTCCCCTCCCCCCCTCCCCTCTGAAGGCCTGGGTGAACAGCCTCCGTCTCGTCACCGCAGGGCCCCCTGGTTTACCGAGGGGCTGCGGTGTATGAAGCAGGTAGGCAGGAGGCTATATATCGTGGGTGTGGAGTGTATTCTTTGATTGTTTTTGCACAGACAACCCTCCCCCCGGGTGCACGGGTAGGTGTGCAGTGGGAGGGCCATCCGTGCGCACAGCGTGGCGGTGGATGGGGGGATGGGTGTTTACCCATGCTCCCGGCACACACACACCTCCACCCATTACCCACCCACGGAGCCATCTAAAAAAACAGAGAAAGATCCGGCCCTTTTCACACAGACACTCTAACACTGATAAAATGGGTGTTGTATAATAAAATATAACACCCATTTTATCAGTGTTAGAGTGTCTGTGTGAAAAGGGCCTTTGTGGGTGAAGATGGGTGGAGGTGGGTGTGCGCCTGTGGGAAAAGGAGCACACCCACCTCCACCCGCCACCAGCGCACACACATCCCCCCACCCACCGTGTCCGTTCAAAAAGGGCTTAGTTTCAGTATTTCTGTTACATACAGCAACTCAGTTAATTCCATTCTGCCTCCATTATATAAGGACAACATGTTAAGATAACATGAGATACAATGCAAAATCAAGATTACACTGATTTTCTTGATGCAAGATGGAACCAAAAAGCATCAAGGTAGCTTTTGGGTAGAGTGAGGCATTTGTAGTGAATGAAGAGAATACAGAATCCCTTGAAACACATTAGGGATCAAGGGAAATGGAGTACTAGCAGATGAAAGTTCACCAACATAAACATATCATATTTTTATGAGAGTATTTTCATACCTGACATTTTCTCCTCTGAAGCCTGCTCCCACAAGAGTACCAGTTTCTTCAGTGATTCTCCAATTTTCTACTAGGGAAAGAAAGGAAATATAGAAAACAAAATACCACATGAGCCGCAGAGTTTCAGTCGGTTACAGTCGGGGGCCCATGTTCACTGCATTTTTCCCATTGCCACCAATTTGGAAAAGGCAGTAAACATAAGTTCCTGGTTATAATACTATATAACAATGCTTCGACTGCTCTTTCTTTGCTGATGCAGCTCTTGGTAGCACAAGCAATTTTTCTCATGCTGGGAGGAGTGCATTACAATGATAATTCTTTAGAGCTTCACTCTGGAATTGAAATGTTATGAAATGCTTTAGGCATCATATATTTTTCACTTATCAGCAGATTTATTTATGTAGTTTGCTGCCCATACTACCACAAGCAGAGCAATTCATACTTTCGCTAATTTCCCACCATTAGGTTTGTCTGCTTATTCTACACGTCATTCATTTAAAAGCAAACAATAGAAAACATTTCTTCAGTCCATAATATAAAGGTGCACCTGTGCCTCTATTAGTTAAGGCAAGAGAACGTTTTCGTGTAACAGGCCGCCCACATGCCACACACCCACCGCGGCCTCCACCCATCCCCATGCATCATCGGCCCATTTGAAAAGGGCCAGGGAGCAGCGCACACCCACTTCCACCCACCACCCACACAGGGCCCCTTTTCACATGAGATGCCCCACCCCACCCACATGTGCGACTGGGCGGGCGAGGCAACCATATGACAACCGGTGGGGAGTGCATGTGCGTTGCTGCACTACACCCATCTCCACCGACCCCACGCACTGATGCATTGGAAAAAACGGAGGCCATTTTCAAATGGGCCAGCAATGCAGGGAGGTTAGGTGGTGGCCGCAGTGGAGGTACGGCATGTGGGTGACCCGTTACACGGACGCCCATCCCACTCCACCCATCTCCAAGCATGGAAACACTTCCTTTTTCTCCAACGCCTCTGTGCATGGGGGATTGGTGTAGATGGGTGGAGGTGGGATTGGAGCGCACACGCACCACCACCCACCTGCATGGGCGGTCACATGGACATCTTCCCTCCCACGTTATAAATACAGTTTTTAATCACTTTGAAAAAGTATACACTTTCCTTTTATTCTAATGTCAACTTATAACTCATTTATGAGAGAATTAGAAGCAAAAAAAAAATTTGTATTTCTTTATCAAAACTCTGATCTTTAGATTTCTTTCAAGTATAACCAGTTTCTTTCAAGTATAACTAAAGTTAGTGAAGTAATGCACTTTACAATTAAAATTAAAACAAACTTTACAGTTCTTTACCTTATACCTCTTTCAAGTACAAATTTAGATAAAAACAGAAAAACAATACAGAGAAACTTAATAGAAAGAAAAATTATTAACTATATATTTTTTCAACTACAAATTTTGATAACAATATAAAACCAAGTCACATAAACTGTTAATAAAAATAATTATCTTCTTTGTGCAAAAATATAAACTATGAACTTTGTCTATCTTTGAACTTTAACTAGTGTTTTTCAAATATAACTAGTTTATTAATACAATTTAGAATTAAAGTAAAAATAAACTACATTTCTTTACAGATAGTATGAAACAAACTTCTTTCAAGTACAAATTTAGATAAAATAGAAATACACTTTAGAATTAAAGTAAAAATAAACTTTACATTTCTTTACATATACTATGTCCCTTATACTTCTTTCTTATGCAAATTTAGATAAAAATAAAAAAGCAATACTGAACTGTTAATAGAAAGAAAAATAATGAACTATATTTATTTTAACTGGAAATTTAGATAACAATATAAAACCAATTCACATGCATTTTTAATAAAAAAATAATTATCTTCTTTGTGAAACAATAAAGTTGAGAGCAGTGTAACAAAAACTTAACATCGCTGATATTAAACTTAAGGTGTTATTTTGTCATTCATTAAGTGCTACTGCATTTTCATTTATTTCCTCCAATCTTATTTCTATACGATTACTACTGTCAACAGAACTCATTTACATCTCCTGAATCCCCTCTACTCTAGTTCTTACTTCACTAACATAGTCTTCAATTTTTTTACTCAATTCTTATATTCTGAGTTTCGTTTAAACCAGTCTTCAAATCTCCGAACTGACTTTGTATGGTTGCAAGTTTTGCAAAACAGCCATTCTATTTTCAATTTTACTAAGTTTTTTACTTACGGAATTTACATCACTTTTCTCCTTTTCACCTGACTGCAGCTGATGGTTGAACATGTGAACTACACACACACACAGATTAGAAACCATTCGGTAAAAGTGATAAGAAAGATAACCTCCACACTTAATTTTCTCTTCTTTTTGTGGTATACTTCAAGCTTTACGAAATCAAGTAAAATAATATAAATTTATCATACGCTCAACTTCCATAGTTATTAGACATTTTTACAACTCTTTCACAACCATTCCCCATACCTTACTTTTCCAAATTCTCTATTGTCTCAGCCTTTCGCACAGGTCCATTGGAGATTCAACTGAAGTAGTCTCTTCCCCAGTTTCATGATGACTTTCAGTTTTATTTACTGGCAAACTACAAGAGTATGGAATTTCTATAGCTGTTGTATTCCCTTCATATTGTGGTTCTTCTTTAACAAACTATTAGCATTTTCTTCTTTTCTTTGCAGAAGCTGAATTTTTTCCTCATCATCTAGAAAAGTTAAATGTCTACTACTACAAGAAGATTCTGGTTCACTGAAATCATCTGCTTGATGAGAATGTTCTCCAACACCAATGCTTCCTACATCAATATACTCTTCTTCTTCTATAATATCTGTTATGCTACTTATTTCTGAAAGTCCAGGCACCCACAAGTAACTGTCTTCCTGATCTTGTTCTTCAGAACTATTTCTTCTTTTTTTCTAAAACAAATACAATCCTTATAAGTATAGGTCATATCACATAAACATATCTATAAACATATATACTGAACAAAACACGAGCCACTGATCTTCTAATGCCACAAATTCCTCTTCAAAAGTTTTAACACTCTCTTCTACCCTTGTAATATTGGATGTATGAAATTCAGTACAATCTCCAATCTCTCTTTCCTCAGATCTTTCTTTTTCCTTACATAAATACAAATTAAGAAATTAACTATTCAAGTCAACTATATATAAAAAAAGCTTGCAAGGTTCTTGAAAACCCTGTCCAATCCACTTTTCTCCAATCCATGGGATTCCACCCCGACATCTACTCCTGACTTTGGGTGTCTTTAGACATAACAAAGATTGGGTGTCAAAACCCCTAAGCACGTGTTTGGCTGTTGCGTGTAAGCACCATAACAATTCCAATACCAATTTGGCCACCTGTTGAACACATGATGTGAACACCATTGCATCACAAGGACAACTTGCGTATTCCATCTGAACACGTGGTCAATGTTGTGACTAATGATATCGCGTGGCATGTTAGCAGGTACAACATGGCAAAAGAGGCAGCAGTGCTTGTGTGCCGAGATTGAGTGGTGAGCAATAGGGATGAGCGAACGTGGTTCGGAAGTTCGGAGTTCGGACCGAACTCGGTCTGTTCGGTTGACCGAACCGAACTTTTGAACCCAACTCGAATTTCAAACCGAAACGAACCGAAACGAATTTCTGAACTCCGTTCTGATCGCCCATCCCTAGTGGCAACACACACCAAAAAACCTGGTTTTGAATGGCCGAACTTGGTTCGGAAGTTCAGAATTCGACCAAACTCGGTCTGTTCGGTCGACCAAACCAAACTTCTGAACCGCACTCGAATTTCAAACCGAACCGAACCGAATTTCCGAACTCGAATTTCAAATCGAACTGAACTGAACCGAATTTCCGAACTCCGTTCTGTTCGCCAATCCCTAGTGAGCAAAACACCGATTTTCCCAAAGATGGACTGTGTGTCTAACCAGCGCCACATGGTGAACACAGGGCCAAACCAGTGTTCATATAAAGGTCAGAACAGACATTCAGATACTTGTTACGTTACATGTGTCAGCTGCTTTTGATACCGTTGACCATGAGATGTTGGTGACTCGCTTGCAGGATCGAGCTGGAGTGGGCGGGATCATCCTTGACTGGTTCCACTCCTTCCTCGCAGGGAGAACTCAGCATGTGGTGCTTGGGGAGTGTTCTTCATCTTCACGGGACCTCACCTGTGGTGTCCTGCAAGGTCCTATAATCTCCCCGCTCTTGCTCAACGTGTATATGCAACCACTTGGCGAGGTCGTGAGACGGTATGGGGTGTAATGTCATCAATATGCTGATGACACCCAACCCTACCTCTCGTTTTCATCTGACCCAGACCTGGCAGTCTCGGAGCTTACCTGATGTCCAGCGGCTTTTGGGGATTGGATGAGGGTGAGCCGACTGAAGCTGAATCCTGACAAGACATAGGTGATGGTGGTGGGAAGGGCAGTGGATCTGGTGGTTCCCATCATTGATGAGGATCGCCCTCCAATGGTATCCGAGGTCCATAGTCTGGGCATGCTACTCGATCTGCAGCTCTGCATGATTTTAAAGTGGGGGCTGTGGCGAGGAGTGCGTTTCGCCAATTACATCTGGTGCGAAAGCTTCAGCTGTGTTTCAGATAGTGACCTGGCCACCATCATCCATGCTTTCATTACCTCAAGATTGGACTATTGCAAAACACTCTACGTGGGGCTACCAATGGTGATGGTCTGGAGACTACAGAATACTGTGGCCCATCTCTTTACAGGGACGGGTTGCCGTGAGCACATTACACCGGTGCTCCAGACTCTGCACTGGCTTCCTATAGTCTTCCGGGCCGAATTCGAGGTATTGGTTTTGACCTATAAATCCCTATATGGCCTTGGCCTGACTTACCTGCAGAACTGCCTTGCTCTCCATGCTCTGGAGTGGCCTCAGTGGTCTGCTGGGGGTGATCTTTTCGAGGTCCCCCGTGTGGCCTTGGGAGCCACTATGGAAAGGGTTTTCTCAGTTGCTTCACCTCGGCTGTGGAACTCCCTCCTGGTGGAGGCACCGGATCTCCCCTCCTTCCATCCTATCTGTAAAACCTGGCTGTTCCGCCTGACTTTTGGCAAGGGAAATGGGGTGTAGGATGGGATGGGCGACTTCGTTTGTGCCTTCCCTTTTATTGTATTTTATAGTTTTTTGTTTTTATGTGCTTTAATATTGTAAGCCACCCCGGGCTGCTTGGAGCAGAAGGGGTGAGGTATTTAATGATTTTATTTATAAATAAATAAATAAATAAATAGTCTAAAGACACCCTTTGTAAACTTGGTACACCACTGGAATCCCAAGAAGTGGGTCCTGAGGGAAGAGTGGTGGTTCTGAACCTTCTAAGGACAGCTGATATCCTACTTGGCAATGCTGTACCCACCAGCCCCCCAGGGTTTTCAGCTCAAGCCGTGAATCATAAAATTACCTAAACACCTGAACCCTTTCCCTCACCTCTTATGCCTCAGATCTCAGGCTTTGTTTCAACTGTATTCCATTTTACCTATTCTCTTGCGCTGGACCGTCACCTCAGCGAGCAGATAGCTCTGCCTTTCATGCTCAACTCCAGGGGAGTGCCTCAGGGCAGAAAGCTATAAATCTATGCCCACTGGGGAAAGACAAACTCTGTCCTCTGAGAACAACTCTGGTTTGACTCACTGAATTGCCCCGTGCTCTATCCAGTTGCCTCCTTGCTTATTAACCCAATACCCGAGCATTCTGTGAACTCTCTTGCAGGTTCTGTCCACTTTCTGGGGCTTAATTGCACCATGCAATTGTTTAACCACCCAGCACTGCATCAACTGCATGAAAATGATGTGTGGTCAGATTCAGTGCCGAGTATCCTTTTTATCCTTTCAATTAGCTGAAACCCAGAAATATGGAGCAGATCATTCTCACCCAGGTGTATAACTACAATTGATAGTGACATCCCCTCCCACATAGCATGAATCATGGGCATCAATCAATCCCAAATCAATTTCTTTTTTCCCTTCCAAATTATTTCAACCATTTTACTCAGCTACAGTCGTGAGCTTGTCCATCGCCCTGTCACCACTTTCCAGTAGACCAAACTATTCTCCACAATCCACACCAACTTCCCGTTGGCTCCATCCTGTCACCCTGTCAGTGACAGAAGTTAAATTGTTATGATTACACCTCACAGAAAACTAACCCCACCTCGTGAAGTGGGTGAGGGGGCACCATTGACAAGTATGAACAGTGGTCCATCCTGGCCTGGGTGAACCACCATATAATCTCTCATAGCCCAAATGTTGCAAGTAGCGTAGTCGCCTGAGTTGTTCAGAATGACTATTGTCCCTTTCCCCCTCTGATGCATTCTGGGAATGCCTAACCCACAGACTCAATTGTGTTTCACCCAACCTCTCCCTCTCTACTGCCTCTTTCCCTTCTGCCTTCAAACATGCCACAGTCTCTCCTATTCTCAAAAAGTCCACTCTTGACCCCTCTGACCCTTCTAGCTATCGTCCTGTCTCACTCCTTCCTTTTGCTTCCAAGCTGCTTGAA